>JABXWE010019940.1:0-27266 GCA_014611495.1 Limonius californicus | reverse complement strand
TGCAACACCCTGTATATTTTAACGAACTTGGATAGATAAGCAATAAATATTTACAGTAAAACCAAATTTGAAATATTTATAATAGCAGCTTAACAAGTATTTTAAGCGATTAATAAACAAACGTTTTTATAAAAAAAATGATGCCCGTTTGTTTCAATGCATTTCTGGTGACGAACAATTATTTCGTGTTGGACATTTTGAAGAATATCAGGAGAAACAGACAGTCGGTTTTCCTGGCGAATCCGATCTTCTAGGTTATTTGGTTTATTAAAGTATTCGTTAAATTTTAAATAACCTCACAAAATAATCTGGAGGTGTTGTATCAAGTGACCTAGGTGGCCACTCAATAGATCTCCTGCCAATCCACCTGTTAGGGAAAGTGACATTCAGAAACTGTTGAACGACTAACGCATAATGCGGAGGTACTCCATCCTGCTAGAAAAATATTTTATAGCCTGGTGGATCAGGATTCTGGTGATTGGGAAATAAAGCAGCTTAATCAGGAATGACATGTAGCTGTAGAAACTCCCGGTAGCGTTCCTTCAAAGAAATATGGACATGGAAATTTGTTACCCATGATTACCGCCCATTAATTTTCTGAAGACGTTGAGTATGGACCACCTGCATCCAGTGCGGGTTTTCTGTTGTCTAAAAATTCATGGACGAACTTGGGTTTATACGGGTGATATTTCGCTGGTCGTAATATCTTTGAGGTTGAATCTGTTACCAAATCATAATTCCTCAAAATTTCTCTAACTGTCACCTGAGAATTTCCTTCAGCTTCTAATAGGATGTTTATCTCAACATCTTAAGGTATCTGGGCTGGTTTACCTTTAGGTAAATCCCTAACACAACCAAACTCTCTGATCCTTTTTTCTATTTTACTCACAATAGATTAACTAATTGCCGACCGGTCAGGGTTAATTTCATAAAATAAATTGCAGGCTTGTTCTTCAGTTCGAATTCGATCTCCAAAACCAATCAGCCTGAGGATTTCTACTCGTCTTTCTGTTAGATGCACTTGATTATTGATGTTGTGACTAGTTATGTGATTAATTCTTAAAAAACTACAGTTATTAGCTGTCACCAGTAATTCTGACAGTCATTAATTTCTAAAGTAACTATCACGAAGTAAAATTGCATTGTATGTACAAAGTACAATCTCCAGACGATAAGATTATTAAATTACATTTTGATTAACATTTCTGATAAATATGTCAAATTTGGATTTAATGAAAACCTTTACTGATTATCTATCCAAATCCGTTAATATATACAGGGTATTGTATTTAAAATAAGAATGTTGGTGTAACTTTCTGGAAAATCGGAAGTGCAATTAAGTTGACCTATGAGCCAAACAATGCCAATTCAAAAATCTAAACTGACGTGTCCGAGAGTTTTTCAACAAAAAAAATTGCTTGAATTTATTGAAATTATTCCTTTCCTTGTGAACTCACCGTATATACAGGGTGAGTCTGCTAGGACGAATGGGCTCTTGATATCTCGGTTATTTAAAATATTAGGAAAAATATTTTTGGACAGATTGTAATTCGCGCTGCCCTCTATATATAGGCGCTATCAGAAATAGTTTTTATCTATTCCGACGAGTTTAAACTACTCAAAATTATCATAGCAAAAATTTAATTAAAATTTTGCTTAATGTGCATTACTTAAAACGTTCTTCTCTGTAACGACCTATTTTTTTAAATTATTTACTGTACGAGTTCTCCTAAAATACTTAAATACATGTTGTGGGTTTAGTGTATGAGTTAAATTACTGCGGTATTAACGTAAAATGTAAAATAAGACGCAGCTGAGTAAGGGTTAACAAACGGTTTTCATTTGTAAAATGTGTGTTTTAAAAGATTTTCCTGTATGAATCCTAACTACCTGCTACCAGTTTGACAATAACATTATTACAAAAATTAAATTAAAAATCAAATTACATTTTTGGCGGATTCCAAGATTCAAAATCAAATTAGATACTTAAATATATTTCTAATAACAGAGCGGCAAAAGCATTACACAGCTTACTATGCGTAAAAAATCTCAATCAAGAAACCAAGAAACGACTTTTTCACAGCATAGTAGAAAATATTGTACTATATGGAGCAGAAATGTGGCCGCTGTCAACACTAGTTACGAATAAAATCGGAACAATAGAATTGGACTACATGAATAGGTGTCTAAGTGTCAGAAGAAGAGATAGGATAAGGACTAAAGAAATCTGGAGAAGAATGGGAGCAACCAGTTCAATAGTGAGAAACTTAGAAAATAGGGCACTCCAATGGTATGGACATGTCGACGAATTCCAAATGACAAGTGGCCGAAGACACTGACCCAATGATCTCCGAAGAGAAAAAGGAGAGGAGGTAGACCAGCGCTGGGATGGGAACTATACATAAAAATGACAATGGAGGAGAGAGGTTTAAAGGGGGAAGATTGGCAAGACAAAGAGCTATGGAAACAAAAGACGGCAAATTCGAGGGGGTAATAGTCAAAAAAGAAGAAAGAGAACAATTTTCAAAGACTTCATTCTTGAAGATCCAAGACATTTGGAAATAAATTAGTATGAACAAATTTCGTTCTAAAATAATTTTTGTTTATTAATTTATTAGAGTGCCCTAACTGCTTAGGTTTTTCGCGCCAAACTATTGTATCACTATGGGTGTTATATATTTTTTATTAATCCAGTTACTTTTAGAATATTTCTAATATTTGTTCTAGATTGTTTTGGATGCTACCTTAAAGTCTGAGGTTATTTTGGGCCGTGGAAAATACCTGTATCAAACTGAGTAGGCCTGCCATCACTTAATATTATGAGGTGTTCGTTGTATAAGATTTTATTTAAATAATTTTTAATATATACTGTTGTAGTTAGTTTTAGTTGGGTTTCATGAAGACATATAATATTTGCTCGATATTCCATTAATATTTGTTGGATATCCACTAGAATATTTCCAACCGTTCTTATGTATTCCTTAACATTTATCCCTTCTCATCCATTGATAATTATGGGTTGTTTGGGAAAGTTAGCTTGTGGTCAGTCGTTGCAATGGCGAACGTTTTTGTTGAGTGATTGTTAAATTTGCATGGAAAAGTTGTATAAATTATAGTGGTTAGTAAACCCCTGTAGTCAGAATTTTAACTGCTATGATTGTTTGGAGAAGTTATTATATGTTATACACTAAATTAACTTTATTTATATTGCAATTATATTTACTTTACGTCTGGTTGCAGACCAAAGTAAAATTTAATAAGCAATGCCATTACTACTATGTCTTTTAAAGAGCCTTAAGATATTTACAAAAAATGTATAAATAAGTTTTAATATAAAATAAATGTGATAGACATTTGTATTTCTATTTGCATTTTTATAAGTTCTTTTCTTGAACATATAGGACATTAAATAAAATTGAGTATTACGAAATTTCAGTCCAAAACCACATGTAATACTGTGTCGTGTTTGTATTAATTATCAACAGTTCTTATAATCCTGATCCGCAACTGCAGTTGCTGATACCTCTAGAAAAATAGGATGGGAATCATTTGACTAAACAATTAAAGTTGTAGGAACTCTATTTAATGAAGCAATATTAATAAACCCTAATTTTCGCTGTTTTAAGTAGCATATCTGGAAATTGGCGCAAAGTACAATAGTTGCCATATTCTCGCGCCGAAAATGGCTGCCAACACCAAGAAAAACCTAAATTTAAAGACACTTGATCAAAATAAAATTTGATAAATAATTATATTTATAACTGCATACAAATTAAACGGGAGATTGAAGCTTTATAAAAAGTTGGTTATAATTTTTTTCTAATACCAAAGCAGAAAGTTAGTTTTGGTCAGCCCAAATTAAGAGATAAAAGTAGGCAATTTCTTTACAAGGAAGAAATTTTTTTTCCAATATTTGGAAAAATTTTTTCTTCTCTCAAAAAAAATCGGAAAATAACAGATTTTATTTCAGGTTTTTGTGGCAGGAGGTATAGGGAAACGTTTCTTGTCGTTTCCTCCATGTGTTCATCACTACTTCCCATGACTGCTCTAATAAAAAATGTAAAACTGTGTAAAATATTGCGATTTTTTGAAATTTTGTCAGACAATTTAGTATGTTTAATGTTTGTGTTCAATCCGCGCCCAAGTTACCGTAGTTATAACCGTCGTCGCGGTGACGGTAATTTACAATAAAAATAAATGTAATAAATGAGGTTAAATCAAAAGTTATTTTTGGTGTTTCTTCTTCCCTTGGGTTCTTTAAACGACACCCGCGAGAAGAAAAATATAATTCTCTTATTACACAAATAATTATTAAATAAACTTTGGAAAACCGCTTATCTCCACGATATTTAGAACACCTAAATGCGTATTTCGGCAACATTACATCCAAAATTAAATTTTTGAGACAATTTCTCCAATATCAAAATCCTAGTGAAAATGTGACATTCGTGTACCTAGACGAAACGTGGATCTACCAAAATGGATCCGCGAGTCGTCAATGAGTACACGAAACCGATCTTAAAAGTAACCCAGCCAAAATTAAAAGTGAGGGGAAGAGGTTCACGATTTTGAATGCGGGATGTAATTTAGGCTTTTTGCGACATGTTACTAGACTCGAAGAACAACGACAGGGACTGAAATAAAACTATGAACGGGGAAATTTTTCAAAATTGGTTGGTTAATCAGCTGATTCCTGCTTTGGGCAAGTTGCAAGGAAAATTTGTCATGGTTATGGACAGCGCACCGTATCATTCAGTGCAGTTTGACAAGCCGCCCACATTTTCTTGCAAAAAGGTGTATTGTAGGAATGGTTGATTAACCACCACAATGACGAAATTCAGGGCAAAATTACTAAGAAAAAACTTTGGGAGTTAATTAAACCTTTTACAGCAGACGGAAATAAAAGATACGTAACTGACGAAATTGTTAAAAAGCGCAAATATGAGGTTCTTCGATTGCCTCCATACCATTGTCAATACAACCCAATTGAAATGGCGTGGGGGTTTTGTAAGGCCTATTACAATAAGCACATAAATTCGCAGCCAAAATCGAAAGTCAAGGTTGCAAATTTATGGCGTGAGGCTCTTTCAAAATGTACTCCCGACATGTGGCAAAAGTTCTGTGAGCATTGTGAAAAACTTATTTCGGAAGACTGGACAAAACATTTGGGAAATCTATCGTTTGAAAATATTGTTCCTTTCCTTATTTCAATTGGGGAATCTGATTCAGAATCGGAGGGTGCCGATGATTCAGATACTTCTAGTAATATTTTCTTGGCATCTAAATTCTGAATGAGTGTTTTACTGTTTTTGTCTCGCCCGAGGAAAACAGTGACCTCAGTGGAATACGAACTTGGGTCTCTTATCACCAGAGGCAAACAGTCAACCACTGGACTACCATAATATCAATATGAAACGTGAGCGGCATAGACGTTAATTCTTCTTAATTTGCTGCAAGACCTAATTATAGGACAACAAAGAATGGCGTGGAATATGCTCTGTATACATACAATTCGAGATCATAATTCTCGTGTAAAAAGAACAGCAATAGGTATGTATTTGGAATGTGTTACGACATTTAAATTATAGTTATTATTTTATTTATAATGAAATCATTATTATATCTAAGTATTATTATAAACCAATATTGAGCAGAAATAGGCGGACGTTAAATAAACAAACAAGCTCCACTGGCAACATTGCTTGCTTTCAAAAAAACATAACCTCCATCAAGAAAAACTAAACTTAATTAATTGACAAATTTCAATGATACCACACATTGCCCCAGATTTCCAGAGCCTACTAAGTGGCAAATCAATCCTAAATAGATTATAGTAGCAACTGGGCAATTTAATTTTGACATTGCTAGAAATCAATCAAAGAATATTTAAGAAATGTAATTTAGGGAAAAACAAACAGCCTACTGGATGGCAAATCAATCCTGAATAGATTATAAAAATGAATTTATTTATCGACAGTTTATGGATGAAAACCTTAGAGATAATTAGTGAAAAATAATTTATCACTTCAAATACAAGGAATAGGTTTATTTCTGATTGTGTGGTTGTTTATAACTTTTTTAAATATATATTTGGACACACAGAAACTTTAGCGAGGGGGGGGGGGCAGGATCTAACATATTAGAATTGTTAAGATTCTTTATCATTAATTTGTAAGTAATTTTTAAATATAGGGTTAACAATTTTTGAAAATAGAAGTCGCTGAATCTTCGACAATTTCACTTCTTTAGTAGTTAAATTTAGTCACTTCCAGCAGTAGGTATTTCCAATTACAACTACTTTTAGTAGATTGTGATTACTCAAATCATAACCACAAAATCACAAATATAAATAATTGATTCTTTAACGCTAAATCTAAGATGAGGGTAGGAAGATAAGATAAGAAAACAACGAACGAAACCTTTCAGCTAACAAATCTAAAGAACTGCCACTATTTATTTACCACGCTTACTTGTGGTAACATTTGTTTAACCAAAGGTGTATCATAATGGCTCCTATAGCCTTAAACAAGTATAAACTAATAAACACCTACAGTCTAATGCTCAATTAAAGCATTTTATCATAAGGCATATATAAGATTAAAAGATTAAGAAAGTGCCAGTTTATTCAGGCTCCCATGGATTATAAAGACATGACTTTTCCAAAGAATTTATCTTAACCCTCATGATTACGTGGCCAATATTATGTAAAGCGGAGTTCCAACATTATACGGTAATTCAATATAATCGGTTCGCCGTCTCGTATATATTTGCAACATAACCTCGTACAGTCACTGCGTAACGCAAGGAAGTCCGCACGACGTCTACGATAAACCGCGATGTTGCAGGACTAAATTTCAATCCCCTCCGAACGTCGGCAGGTAACACTGTTTTACAAATGTTCCGTTGAATACCTGATAGGCTACAGAATGTCCTGCACTATAAACTGTCAAGCATCAAAAATCCTTAAGGTTTCCGCCTATTGTTACAAGGTCATGAGATAAGACGGTGTAACAGTACAATATTTCACCCGCATCAAACCTCGTAATGTACCATCGTTAAGTGAATATCTTCTGAAAATTTCGTTAAAATTACCGCTAAGTGTAATACGGAGAGCACCGCGAAACGAGCACTTCTACATTCGCAGCCATGCTGCATATTACCGTCCACACTGAGGAGCGACGCGGTTGTGATACGGGTTTGAGTTGCAAATGTGTACATGACTTGTCGTCGTGTTAAGCTCTTATATTGCGAGCATGTTACACGGTACCGTCAACACCAACACGTCACACGGTTGCCACACATGATTTTGTTAAAACTGTATACGTCATACGGGGTTATTTGTCTATGGCCAGAAAGAACTATAATTCCGAAGATTTTATAAAAGCTGTCTGCGGCATTATCATTAAATATCTTCTTTCAAAAATAAAGGGATGACGATGACTGTTCTAATACGTTAAATGATAATTTCGGTTTCATAGAACACAAATCAATAATGACTTAAAAGGAAGACATTTGAGAACAAAAATGTAAAAAAAATTGGAAAATATAAACATTGTGTACGAAATGCTATTATATCATCGAATTGAACTAAACATTGTATCCGAAACTTAATACTTTTCATAACAACTCTTTTACAACATTGTTTACTACAATTGCAATATGAGACAAAACTTGCTGCAAAATCATTCAAATATATCTGAATATTAAATAAAAATCAACTAGAATAATGACAGCACAGTCCACATTGCTAAAACAAAAGTTATAAGGGAATTACTATGTCATCATGGTGCCACATTCACCAACAAATAATAGAAATAGTTTCCTTTGTTTTATTAGCTGCAACGTTACATAATGCATTTTTATAGTAAAACCAACAACCAAGAATAAGTTTTCCAATAACTGAGGCGAAAGAAAAACAATGCGCTGTTCAGTAACAAAGAAATATTTTTATTGCGGTATCTATAACATAACTGAAGCATGCTATGGCACTATTATGTAATTATTAGATTATCGCTAGTTGGCATTTTAATAATTTAATAATGCAGATGCATGGAAAGTTAAATAGCCAAGAAGTTCACAAATACAGCAATGATAAGCACCTTATTTAATATTATAAATTATACTGTTGTTACACCGATTTGAGAAGTACCCAACAATTTTTTTCAAATATCTAATTCAAAGTATACTTATATTCTGTTAAACATTAACATTCAGTAACTTGTTTGCTAGATAATACATAACTATACAATACACGCGGAAGTAATGCTCTTTCGTATTACTTCTTTTTGTTATCTTAATTTTGTGTCTTGCGTAAGTTGAATAGATTAAACCTTGAAAGCTAAACTCTTAGTTAATTAAACCTGTTAACCAAATCTAACAGATCATGTCTTTAGAGTATTTTGTTATATTGTCTATCTAGTAGCGACACATCCTAATTATTGGCACTAAGTTTCACTAAATACTTTTCACTAGCACTTTGAATTTCTTGTTTGATTGTGGGTATGGGGACGTCTTACTGGAACATCCAGTTAGGAATATATCTGGGGACGTTAGCTATTATCTTAATTATTTTGTTTTGGAATCGTTGCAGTATTTCCTAGTTTGAATTGCTAGCATATTCCCAAATTTCGAGTCTTAAGTAATCATCAGTTTTATCATAGCTTTGTAGAGTAGACCTTTATTTTCCAGTGTTAATTGAGACTTTCCTCCTATGAACAATACAATTGGATAAGTTTTAATCCAAGTTGCATTATCTTTTTCATTATGTGGGTCTATCAGGTTTGTCTAAATGAATCCCTAGATACTTTGCACAATCTTGCTGTGGGATCGGTGTGTTGTTAAATATTAAAGGTGGACAGGATTCCTTTCGTGGAGTAAAAGTTACTTGAACCGATTTTATTTCTTTCGCATGTATGGGCCAAAGTTTAAGACAATGCTCCATTTTAGTATTTCGTTGGAGTATTTACGATGCTGCTTGTGGATAACGATGCTGCTCCTGTATCGTTATGCTACGCCAGAACTGCAGTGTCAGATGCATATGCTGCTACTAATGTTTGTGGTTTTATTGGAAAATCCGCCGTATACAATGTATATAAGACGGGTCCTAAAATGCTAGCCTGGAATATACCTGCTTGGATTTGTTGGATGGATGATAGTGCTTCTTTAAATTTAACTTGAAACTCATAATTGAAGGTGAAATACAGGAGAAACGTAGTATTGGAAGATGGAGCATATAATGTGAGAGAATGATTCGACAAATCATCAATTGAAATATTCCGTGCTTATACACCTCAAATTGTTATAGCCAATATGATCACCAACCGAAAATAGGAGGAGGCCAACTAAGAACAGAAAAATTCGAAATGTTCTGTTAGTACAGCCTTCTTTATTTTATGTAGCGGCCCGGTGTGCCAGACCTTGTCAAAGGCTAATACTCAACTCATATCTAGGAACGCAACATTTAATTCTAACTAAATCAACATAAACTGTCATATTTTTGCTATTCCCCTTTTCATGTTGTGCTGGATTTATTCTATCTAACAGCGATTCGTTATAAATTGCAGTTAATCGGTTTAAATAAATATAAAATACTTTACCACTCTGGAAAGGGGCACAAAGACCTTACCGCCGTACAAAGGAAGATTTTTACCTCTAGGATATTTCAGCAACATACAGCTGATGTTGCAAACGCTTATATTAACAAATCAGCAAAAAGCATCTGAAGAAGTTAGAACCACGTTTACCTTACTTGACTACAGCAGAGTGTCACTCAATCGGAGCGACAACATCCAACTAATCTGTTCGCTTAGTAAGATAAAATGATGTAAAGCTTAATGAAGCTTTCTTCAACCAACAAACTAATATAAAAACTGGAGTGACGCCAACGTGTGTTCGTCTGTGCTTTTTCTGTTAGGTACGTATAACTATAAATATCTGAATATTTGCAGTTTCGTGTAAAAGTTAAAGTTTTTCTAGTATTAACTAGTGCTCCCTGGTATATTCGAAATTCTGTTTTAGAACGGGATTTTCACATGAATTCCATCAAGGAAGAAATGCAAACCTCCAGTAAGAAATTCCCAAAGGAATAGGAAAACCATCCAAATCATCTAGCTGCTAATCTTGAACAACAGTTCTCACATGACTAGACTTCACATGTTATTAAATTTAGTTTTAATCTATGTATCGTAATGCGAAGATATTGTCATTGGACGAAATCCAATACATCTCAAATTAGTCAGGTCACTTACTAAATATTCCGAATGGAATATCATATGTATTTTTAGTAAAAACATCATGTAAAATTTTGTATGGGAATTTACTATGGTAGTTACATTTGTTGTGAACGGGACCAACAGGCAGTAATTCTCTTTTTATGGCCTGCCTATTAAATTCGTATACAGAAAGCCTGCGCTATATTTTGTACTTTCCTATATTTCCATAAAAAATGTTGTTCTTTAATATTTGTCTAAATTGCATGATATGGTTAGATTATGTTTTATTGTTCAGCGTTGGTGATTTAAGTGAGTGTCAGCCAGAATTGAAAATATATCTCATAAATCCGTTAGCCATCTTGTTTAAATTTCGAAAACCTGATGCAATACGCCTTAAGCTCGTTGTCTTTGAAGCATTCTGTGAACTATTGATTACTACTATCTATAAAACACCTGCTGACATTCCAAATGAATCGCAACAAAATCAATTTTATTCCGTCAGATACATTTGCTATCTTCTAAGTATGTGATTGAGTACTAACAACTTAAACTTGTACCTTCTACCCGTTGTAAAAAATGAAATAATATGATTATCATTTTTCACACCCTATTCAAGAAATTTAAGTTAAAACTATTTGCACGGCCAGTTCATTCTTTAGCATAATATTTATACTAAATGCAAAAATATGTATGACATATATTTTTATAGAGCCACCTCCAAGCTCATTTCGGTCCCTAAAATACTTTTCCTATCATTTAAATATATCGTTGAGTACTAAGACATGCGCCTTTTACCTGTAAAAATAATTCTTACAAATATTATTTTAACATCCTATTAACACGGACGTTTTATTCCTTAAAATACATCTCACACCCTAGAAACAATGTCATTACGTTTTTTGTCCTTACAATTTATATCTGAACTTATAAACTTACACTTACGTGTTTGCAAAAGAATACAAAGTTTGATTTGATACAGCAAGGCAGTACCGCTATTGCACCTGCTGAGTTCAGTTCTTGTGTAATTTGTGGAAACGTAGTTTTCTTGAACGTTGTTGTTATTTTCACCACTTCTTTAACTCGTGGTAAGTTGAGAACAAAACTGTTTGTTAGTTTAGTTAACATAGGCTTGGATAGAGTATATTATGAGGAACGTATCTGTTAAATTACTTAAGTTTTTGTTCGTTCGTTTGTCAGTTGTAGCTACTATCCGCCATGTTTTCGTAATGGGGTAATTCCGCCACTTGTATTGGGGCAATATCGCCATATGTGGCGGCATTTCCCCATATAGTATTGTATTACAAAGAATACCAAGCTGGACCTTTTTGTGGTTTTCAGATGGTTCGTTCACATGAAAGAACTACTCAAAAGGCGAAGTGGACTGAAGAAGACCTTAAGAAAGCTATAGAAACCGTTCGAAATCGAGCCTCAAAGAAAAAAGCAGCCGTGGATTTCGGCATACCCAGATCAACTTTACGTCATAGATTAAAGTCAGAAGATACTTGGTTTTTGATTTAGCTGAGAAAAATGGAATAAAACATAACTTTAACAAACATAGCAAAATGGCCGGGCTAGGGTTAAGAGAGTTCGTCAGCAGACACAGAATCAGTTTAAGGAAACCTAAAGCCACTAGCTTAAGTAGGGCGACAGCATTCAATAAAGAAGAGCTTGATTTGCTTTACAATAATTTACAAACTGTTATGACGAAGTTGCAGTTTCCCCCCAGTCGTATTTATAATATGGACGAAACAGGAATTTCTACCGTTCAAAAGCCTCAGAATATCTTTGCATCCCCAAGGGCAGAAACAAGTGGGGGAATTACTAGTTGGGAGAGGGGGAAAAATATAACCCTTGTGTGCATTATGGGTGCATCAGGAGGATATGTACCGCCCCTGTTCATATTTCCAAGAAAACGTATGTCACCTCTGTTACAGCGAGGAGGCCCACCTGGAGCTATTTACAAGTTTTCTCATAATGGGTGTTACTTTTAGAATGGCCTGAGCATTTCCAAAAATATGTCAAGTCAAGTGAAGAAGATCCTGTCCTGCTTTTGATGGATAACCATGGCAGTCACATATCGTTGCAGTGCTATGATTTTTGCCGACAACACCATATTCATGTAGTGTCAATCCCTCCCCACTCTTCTCACAAACTTCAACCCCTAGACGTAGCTTTCTACGCACCTCTAAAGAGTGCTTTTAATAAAGAGTATGATTACTTCATGAAAACAAACTTCCATCAGAAAATAACACCTTACGACATTGCTTCGATCTTCAGCAAAACCTACTTGAGAGTTGCCACTCTAGAAAAGGCTGTATCAGGATTCAGAGCTTGTGGTATTTTTCCTAGTCAGTGTAACAAGTTTACTGAGGACGACTTTGTTCCCGCTCATACTCTTGTTTAGCAAATAGTTGTGGACAAAGAAGAAAACGCTGCTGCTGGGACACGTAATAACACTGCCGCTGAGATTTCTAATGCTAGCAATGAGACTTCTTCATTATATTATTTGTATGCCAACCCTCAACAAAGCACATCCAAAGGAACATCTGATTTCCAAAGAAGCATTCAAGAGATTTCACCACTGCCAGCAAAAGAAACAGGTCCTAAACTTAAAACTCAGAAAGATAGAAAACAACATTCTATTATTTTGACAGCCACGCCAATGAAGAGCGTCCTTGAAAATGCCAAAAAAAACAATTTAAAAGAAAAAATAAAACCCTCAAGAAAAGTTACTACTAGTAAATATAACAAAAACAAAGGGAAGAATCCAAAATTGTTTAAACAAATTGAAAAAAAAGTTATGGAAAATGTAAATAAGTTTTTGTTGCAAAATAAAAAAAAGAGAGCAGTTAGGAAAACTGGCAAAAGAAAACTGAATTTCGATGGAACATCGTCAGAAGACTTGGACGAGAAAACCCTATGCGATAACAATGAAGATAATGATGCCTTCGATTGGTTAGCTGCTGATACAGAGATGTGTTTGGTTTGCGGAGAGTTTGGTAGCAATGAACTTTGGTACCGCTGTGTTATTTGCTCAAAGTTGGCGCATTCTGAATGCACTGGAAAAGACAACCCTGAAAATTATGTTTGTGACTTCTGCCAACAAATTGCTTTTAAAAACTTTTTCGTGATGTATATTATTTTGAATCTTTGGTAAAAAATGTTTCATTTTGCAGTATGTTAGGTAAACATTTGGAAACAACTGTTAAAGCAATAAATAGTTACTTTACAGTGTATTTGTTGTCTGTAAACACCCGTTTAGTCATAGCTTGTGGCGGTATTACGCTATGGCGGTGACGGAATTACCCCACTATGTGGGGCAATTTCGCCAGTTTGCATAAAAAAGTTGTTGCTTTTTTTCTGATGTTTTAAAAGCATGATAATGTACTTTTGAATATATATTTATGTTGGAATACAAATTATTGATTCATTTAAGTACTAGCACCAAAGTTTCAGATCAAATTGAAGCCACAAAAATTAACTTTCTGTTAAGGTGGCGCCATTACCCCACTCACCCCTACTACTGGAATGGAGTAGTTAGGACGAGTATAAAAAGAACTAATAATCATGTAGTAGGTACCCTACATCCCGTATTCAAATTCTATGATATTTTATAGCTACTATCGCACTTTAGAGATATCTACGCATATATAAATAAATTTTGAGGAGTAACATATTAATATAATTTCTCAAAACATCTTAATACACTTGGATGATATTATTTGTACAGAATTCTCGAGAAAGTAAATAGCACCTGTTAAACCAGAAAATGCGTGGGAGGAGAATCGAGATCGATATCTATGACAAGTAGTCTGGCAAGTAATTTCACATGAATTTATAAGCACGCATTTTCCGCGTCATTTACTAGTAAGCTGGCAGTCTGCTGAAACAAATGGAAAATAACAATAAAGCGTCGCCCTCCTAAAATATTCAAACTTTAAAACAGTCTGCCTTCTCTGTCAGAGCATCTACACTTTGAAGAAACAAAACATCTGTACATGTTAGAATTATTTTGGGTTTATTTTTTATATTGCTCTCTAGAGCTAAATTTGAACACAAGCATAAAATGATTTTAATGCAATTACAAAACACGTTAAGGTTTCCGCTCCTTGCCGTAAAATACATCATGTTGCATTATTGTTACGAATATGTAAAGCAGAGACCATTATTTCTAACAAGGGTTGTGTAAACAATAAATAAACTTCGCAGTGTTAATTGTAACAAGCCACATTTTAAGACTAGCTTAAAGTAGTTCAACTGGTGGGATCTATGCCTATGCTTTAACCACATGCTTTCTTAAAAATACTAAATAAGAAATGCGGCCAGTATTTTCCAGACACACGCAATGAAATGGACAATGCTAGTTCGAGTCTTGAAATAAGGGGCCGAAAAACGTTAAGCTTCTAAAATAAATTTTTGATTTAAGAACATTATTATTGTTGAACATCTGTAGCAACCCCCCACCTTAGGACTGAAAGTCATAGATCGTGTTGCAATTTATATCCTTTATTTAAGAATAGTCGGCAATAACATCTATGTTTTCGCATTACTTGTGAAAGATAGGTATTACCTAGTAAACATATTTCTGTTTCCCTTAATTAGTGCTATCGTAGTTTGATAGAAAACGTGTAAAGTCATACCGACGTCCATAATACTGTTTCTCTGTCCATAAGTATTCTGCACAATTTAATTAAATATATTTTATTCGATTAATTAGTCAAATTATCGTATCTGAGAAAGTCAGAAGTGAGATATAATCCACAACGCTTCCATAGTGGAAAATGTTTGCCAAGTAAAGACAAAGGTTCAAAAGTGCGTGCTACTGTGAGCAGATATAATGTAACCATGTAGTTTGCAGGCTTTATAGTTCCTGTCGCAACAGTGAAAGGTGATAACTTCACCATGTATTTGACGCAGAAGAGAAGGAGAAACACTATTTATCTCCTTCAAAAATAAGTTCTGAAAATTTATATGTAGCAAAGTAAACTGTTTCCTAAACGTGTTCCTGAACTAAATTCGCAACAACTGGAAAATTATATGAACCATGATGAAATACGAATTTAAGGATTGTTAGATGGAACAGACATAGTGGTTAAAGGGCATTATACGAAGATGGTCGATCAATTGTTGTCCCTAACATAGAAGGCATTGGCCGCCAAATGAATATTTTTTTCGTAGAAACGTCAGTTATTCACATAAATATATGCGAAGTTGCAGGTGCCTATCTTTCCTTGTTTATAAAAGGTATATATTTAATGTCACTGTGGTGCTAATGAGTTTGTTGAGATAGAAAAGTTTGAGACAAGGGTTGTGATAAAACACTTTTTTAAAAAGGTTTTATAACTGCAGGAAATTTATATTGACATGTCCGGAGTATGGGTGATTCTACCCCATCATATAAAATAATTAAGGATTGGTGTCAGGATTTAAAATTAGGAAGGAAGTCGTGTCAAGATGCACCAGGTGCTGGACCACCAACAACTGTTGTCACTCAAGAAAATATTGATTTAAGTCATGATATGGTACTGAGCGTTGAGAAAATTTGGCACGAGGAATTGGGCTGCAAAACATCTGTCCACGGTGGATTCCGAAAATGTTGTTACCTGATCAGAAGCGAGCCAGGTTTCTCAATGCTGATAGCAATTTAGGATTAATGTACACGGATTTAGATGGATTTTTAGAAATATTTGTAACTATGGATGAAACTTGAGTTCATCAGTTTGATCAAGAGTCAAAACGGCAGAGTATGGAATAGCGGCATTATTTTTCTTTGCCCCTACGAACGTTCCGCGTCACTTCATCGCCAGGAAAGATAATGGCAACAGTATTTTGGGATTCTGAGGGAGTTCTTCTTGTTGATTATTACCACCTTGTAATACAATAACGGTAGACTATTGCGCAAAACTCATACCAAATGTTCGTGATTCTATAAAGTAAAAAGGGCGTGGGAAATTGAAACGCGACGTTCTGTTCCACCAAAACACGGCACCCGCTGACAAAAGCTGTGTTTCTATGACTGATATCCACAATGCTGGATTTGAAACTTTAGAAAAGCCCTCTTATTTCCCATAGCAGGCCCAGTGACTTTCACTTGTCACCTGAGTGGTTTGCAGGGCAGAAAGAAGAGTATTTTTCTAAAGGCATTCAAGCTCTGCATCATCTTTATACTAAACGTGTTATCCTCTTAAGTGATTATGTTGAGAAATAAAGTTGTTTCAAATGTCTAAGTCATTTGTTTCTATATCTGGGACAATAATAATAATAATATGATACACTCATACATTCATTGTAGACGTGGTGGAGAACTACCTTCCGGCGTTTTCCGCAGCTAAAGTTACTTTATATAGCATAGATTTGTGAGAACCTAGTAAATATCGTCAGTTAATTTCTCACATACGTATTTAGATATAACATATTGCAGTGGTAAGAGGTTTTGCAAAGTGTTTGTCAAATTAGAAAGAAAACATGTCGATGATTTATTTGACATTTACAAAATCTTCTAATAACAAATTGAATACAAAATATTCTACAAAAAAAATAACATAAATCGAATAGAAATAAAATACTATTACCTCAAAAGAGAAGAAGGAATAGGGTGCTAACAATGTACAACCAAGCAGCAGAGGCAGCATACGTTTTGTAACAAAAAAATATATAGACTTAATAAAATATAGGCAAAATCTAAATTTTGCAATAAATACAGTAAAAGGTGAAAACAGACATTTGCTGCCAATTTTTAATACTGCAGATATTTTTAATTCCAAATTAAAGTATAAGATTAACAACGTTCTTTGTATTGAAAAGTTCAGAAACTGAAATTTTACTAGTTTCTCAGTGTAATGAAGTACTTTCACATAACCATATGAAACTGCGTCGGTGGTGCTGAACCGTTGACTTACACGACGTATTTGTGAAGGCAAACAATGTGAGGCAGTCCATAACCTCAAGACAATATTAACTTGTGCATTATTTAGACTTTAGAGGATTCATGGTCTGACATTACCAACAGAATTGTATACTGATGCAAGTTGACTGAGCTATATAGGGTTATTTATCTTCTGTAAAACTTAAAAGAACTTATTTTTTTAAATATAGAAGTCTGTATATTTTGGCCTTGGTGGTTAAAGATTATTATAAGGTTTTTATGATACTAATACTAATGATACCCTATACAAGGGTAAAGGAGATGAGAGAAAGGATACAGAGCTCTACAGTTTTATGGCAATTAACTTCCTTTAGCGGGAGAACGGTTGAAAATAGCCTGATATAATTTTACATGAAGTGGCTTTTCAAAAATTCTGTAAGATGCTGGGTGTTCCACTTAAAACACCATATGTTTAGTACAACATTCGGTATGTAACCACTTTATATAAACAAATATAATTTTAAAATATGCACAAGGTACATATTGTCTAGCGAAAACGGAATCTTATTATATTGCCTGAGTGAGGAGCTATCTCCTGTCCACGCACCGATTGGACAGGCTAATATTCATCTAAGTGGATTGGGTTGAGTAGATGAGTACAGTTATATTAATCAAATATTGTATATAATTATGATTATTATTACTTTTTTAAATGTTAACGATATAGGTATTACAACACAACGCAATGATAGATAACTAAGTTCCTGGAGTTTGATATGTAATTAAAAATCCGATATTGTTTTTAAAAAGCTGATATCAGTATTATGAATATTCTGATACATTTTCCGACAAACAATCTAAACGACCACAGTTAACAAGTTTACAATGTATCTACTTATCTAATTCTAGCAGTCTCTGATAATCGATACTGTACCAGTCTCCGTAAACCAATAACTTGCTCATATTTTAGTATAATCATATTTATGAACATGTAAGCGCGTTTTTACATTTAGAAAAATATACTTTAACAGGAAACGGCGTTATTATTGATTTGTAAATTTACCTAACACAGCTGTAAGGAAAAATCAGGGGATTGATATCAGTTCCAAAATACCCACGGAGCAACAAGAACGCTGGTATAGTTAGTACGGTTAAGTGTATATAACCTCGACCGGTTTTTATATTAATTAGTCCATTTTCGTTATTCATTACTCCTAATTATTTATGTAATGTAGAAAATATTTTAAACTACATGTTTCTATACTCAATATCGAAGTTTTGAGTCGTTTTACAAGCGATATTTACCTACTTTTTTACTTACATTGGTATATGGTGAAAACTGGAACTCTCGAAGTCGCCTAGTTACGGAACTCTAAAGAAAAAAACCGCAAACAGTAAACCATATACTCCAACGAGGCAGGTTTCATGCTTTCGAATAGAACTCGTGAACCTATTTCCAACAACGAATGAGCTTCCAAGATTTGATAATATTTTATATACTGAGTGTCCCTCGAGCAGAATGTAATCATCTAGCAGCCATAACTGTCTTCTTTAGAAAACATAATTTTTGGAGTTAGGCCAAAAATACCCTCACTACCTTTGCTCACTTCTTGATATACAGTTTTCATAAATAGATTTTATCAAAAAAAACCAACAATGTATTTTAAGAATATTTTAATTTTCCATCCGAAAACATAACCCGTTGCAAAAATTGTGTATGGTGATTATAATGAAACCATATTTTCACAAAATTAAATTCTAAGGTTAGAGCCACAGGTTATAGGTCTCGTAGGTCGCTACAACTTCGCCATTAATTCTTTGACCACAGGAACCACCACGCGATCGCCCCGTGTCCGCTTGCAAAGCGATTAGCTAGGCTTGGGTAGGGTCTACCTGCATCTCAATATTGCATTTTGGTATTGGTGAAAATAGCATAACACTCAGCGACATTTTTTTTGTCACAGTCTATTGAGCTTGAATAATCCAAACATTGTAACAAGTGAAATACATAAATTAGTACATAAGAATTAGAGCCATGTGGATTGGACGTGTTTAATTTAGGATTTTAGTAGTACGTGGTTGGAGGTAATGAAACAATTTAAAGAGATTAAAGAGACAAGGAATGAATACACCGTTTTTTTTTCACAGATAATTTATTTTTAAAGGCAAAACGTTGAACTAAACGTGACTTTACTGAAAAATAATTCCGTCAACGTAATATAACAAAACAAACGGATAATCAATTTTATTTTTGTGTTTTCCAAAGAAAAATGCATACATTTTTAGGTAAATTTCGGAAAAGGTTCTTTGCGGAGCTAGTTAATACTAATTGTTAGGAGCATTAATTATGTATCTCTATGTGTAGGTTACATTTAATACTCCTATTTTAAGGTGAGGAAACTGGGAGTAAAGGTAGGTGGTTGGTGGTGGTTGTAAGTAATAGGTGTGGGTAAGTAGGCAATTAACAATTCTAATGCCATATTCTGACACCATTTTCAGACTATGACTTCGAGTTTATCGTGGTTCAATATCTTATTTCGTTCTCCAGATATTTGAGATGGATCATGCATACCTTTAATTAGAAACGAATTAAATTTGCGTGCAAGTTGGAGCATATAATTAAGAACGTCGCTTATATTATTATATAAGCACACCTCCTTTAATATATATTCTAAAATATTTACACGTATACGCATACATTCTCTTTAACTGCGCGCATTTCTAAATGTTTGTTAAAATTGGAAAATTACTATACGGAAATTTGCTATTTTGGCGAGAGCAACCGCAGCTTTTAATATTAAACAATAAAGTTCACCTCAAATTGAAGAACTAATAATTTACTACTAGGTTAGCCCGACCCTCGCTTGTAAGCCCTTAGATTGTTGTCGAAATTAAAATTAATAGTGTAATTACGTATTATAATTAATGCTGCTTGAGGTTTACTTAGCAAACAGCTGCGCTGCTCTTTCCAGTCCACTAACTGAATTAATCTAAATGAGAATGATGTAAACAAATACTTGCCTAACATTTTGACGACATGCTTGGAGGCTTGCGAATTTCTAGAGTAATTCTTTCTACCTTCTTCTTCGTAAGATAATTGTATTTTATCAGCCTTATTTTCGTTTAAGCTTGACGGAGGACGGTTCGGGCTTTGAAAGAATGCTTTAGTCTTGCGATGCTTCAGTCTCACACTGCCATCTCGAGCTCTTCCTGTAGTTGATTTATGTATTTTGAGTCCGATTAAAATGTAAAGGATTGTTATGACGGTCATTGGGGCGATAAAGAATACAAAAGTTGAAATTTCAAAAGCATGTGGAATTACTACCCTTTTTACAGTACATACGTAATGGTCATTGTCCACCAGATGTCCGTCTGGTAATTGTTCATAAAATATCCCAAATGCCATTGCTTGTGGAAGAGCCAGGCACATGGCAAGAAGCCAAATAACAATAACGAACTTGATGGCCCGGGAAAGCTTGGACATTGTGTGTGATAAAAATGGGTGGCATATAGCAACGTAACGTTCTATTGTAAATGCAGTTATAGTAAGTACAGTAGCGTTTGCTGACGTTTCTGCTGCAAATCCCTGAAGTATGCAGAATATTTCTCCAAAAATGTAGGGGTATTTGGACCATGTTGAATATATTTCGGTTGGTAAGCCAGAAACAAGCAATAATAAATCAGAGATGGCAAGGCTGAATAAATAGTAATTAGTTGCGGTGTGCATAGACTTGTTACGAGCTATGACTATGCAGGTACATATATTCCCCAAAAGACCCGTAACAAATATTGTTACGTACAACAAGGTAATGGGAATTACAATGTAAAGAGAATCGTGCTTGGGTCCCCAATCACTTGCTTCGTATGGTAAAACGGGTAACTTTGATGAAATTTGTTGGGATGTAGTAGCGTAAATTGTCGACAATTCACTAACGTTTATCACTATAATAAAGCTTTCCATTTCATCTTCGTCGAAAGAATTAAAGGTGTCGATGAGTAACAACGTAGATAATTCTGTTTCTTGCATAATATTAGTTCGATACGATCAGGATTCATATCCGCGTCACGTGCTTCTGAAACAAAATAATTCAATTAGAGATTATCTCGCAGTTTTCTGCGTAGTAGGTTGCCTTAATGTTTAAGGGAATTTTTCTAAATTTGCTTGTCAACCGCCTTCAGCAAATTAATTCGAGATACAGCCGACGAGATTACTTAAACGGTTTTGCAGGATACGGAAATGAGAAAAAATGATTGAAGAAAGCTCACTGTCGTAGGCAAACGTATAAAAATTGTCTATAATACGATTTCCATAATTATTACACATAGAATTTTCTTAACGTTATTCCAGATTATACAGGATTAGGGACAACTACGGAACAATGCAAATATCTCGTATCGGACAACTGAAATTTTGAATCAATTTACAACAAGAAGTAACGGTATATGGCGGATGCAAGAAGGCATTAGCGGTTTAACATAACTTCCGATTTAGTCGGCAATAATATCAACTTTTTCATTTTAAATAGAATACTCTGTATATTTTTGACAGTTTGATAGAACATTCTTTGCGAGTTTAGTGATATAAGATTTGATGTTCTATTCTGACTAATGATAGTCATTTAACAAAACATTCAACAATAATGATTCGTAAATTGTGTATGTACAACTCCTTAAGTTATATACATTAACAAAATACTCTACACTACACTACACTTTCTTATTGCAGAAAAAATTCTCAATTCTTCTAAATTATTTCCTCGTTTGATATAAATTCTAGATTTTAAATATTCTCAAAGAAAGAAATCCAGTATTCGGATCTGGAGAACGAGTGGACTATTCAATGAAACCCCTGCGTCCTAATCAACTAAAACACTTGGTTTAAAAAAACCGAACATTTAGTTAAGAGCGTAATGGAGAGGTGCTCCGTTCTGTACAAACTAAAGATTATTAGTTAAATCCCTTTCTTTTTCAAGAGCAGGAACAATTTGATTTTCTAAAAATTTTTAAGCCCTTTTGACCGAACATCAACGTTAACCTAGCACAATTTCACAACTTTACAAACTATTTAGACTTCTCACATTCTTTTGTTTTCGTGAGCTGGTAGATAACGATAAATTACGAAACATTATTATTCAATATCTCTAAAATTATTTTTTTTATTATTTCCTACTAAACCGGAAATTCTTTTAGACCGCCAATACCTTCGTCGCATCCGCTATGTATAGGAACCTTCATGTGTGTAGGGGCTCGGTGGAGTAGTGCAGATATGCGCTGCCACTCGAGGTCACAGCTAAATGTGGCCGATCGGCTGGGGTATTCAAATCCCGGCTGGGGCGACCGCTTTCGCTTAGTTTAGTTTAGGGTGCATGTTGCGTGAATGTTTAGTGTGTAAGGGACGCCCGCGCCCCCTGAAATAATTCGAAAGCTGTTCGCGGGTGGGGGGGGGGCTAGTATGAATGACTGAGATAGAAAAGCGAACCTTCATGTAAACACTTTTGTCGCAATCGCGGTTACCATAGTAGATATATTTGCATTGCTCCGTACTTTGCCAACAACAACAGCCTCCGTATATTTTCATAATATATTTAATAAAACTTCTACAATCTGGTTCCCCTAATGGTCTTATAAAAATATTACAAAAATCATCTACAGACTTTACGCATTATAACTAACTTTACTTTCTTTTCAACACCAACTCGCGATTCATATTACCCACAGAAAAAACAGCGAGGACCGTTTGCGTGGCCTGCGCGATCACTTGACTTAACGCCGCTAGATTTTTTTCCATGAGGTCACGTAAAATCGCGACTTTACATTAGTAGCTCAAACAATTTAGACAATTTAAAGTATCGTTTAGAAATGGGTATCAGTCCAGAAATTATTGAGCGTGCAGTACAAGTGTTCATTCGCGTGCTGGTCAATTGCAACTGATTAATGGTGGATAATTTAAACATTTCCGTTACGTAATTTCTTCCATAATCTTCCTATGTCCATTTAAATTAAAATAAATTCTTAATTTTTTTAGATTAATATATCTGTTCCACAGAAGTATTGTTGTGTGGGTCATCTATGTTTTCATATCACCATTTAACTGGTGAGGGAGTCCATGAAAAACGGGGCTCCATTTAAAAAAAATTATGAAGACGCCATAGCGCAAAAACAAAAGCCGATAGAAAAATATTTACCTAACATCTTAGTAAAAAATAAAATTGACGTTTTTCAAGCTTTCCCAACAAAAAATAAATAACGGCATTATGAATTTTGTACGGAAATTAATCACTACTCTGTATATTAACTTAATTTATTCGACCGCATAGCTAAACGCTGCTGGGGCCAGCAAAAGTTGCATAATGCAGGCTCGGGTCGCTAGTCAAAACAAGCGCGACTTAGGAAAGTATGTAGAAGCTGTAGGTCCCGGCCGCCACAGCCTTACAAATAAATAAATAAAATTAACTTATTATATATTTGAATGTCATCAAAACAAGGTAAACTACTATTAACAAATTTATTTTATCTTCACTAGTATGTCCAATCTGGTTATACGAGAAAATGACATGGATTAGTAATACATACTATTTGATTCAATCAAGAATCTTTAAGAATGAATATTATTCCAGACTACATAGCATTAACGCCAGATCTAAGAATTACATCTATGAGTTTATCGAAAACGTTAAACTTAGATGGCTGCAAGAAAAGGCAAAGAAATCGTTCAAAATCAGAAATAATTTCAACGTTTATTTAAAGGTACAGATACAGAATTCACATATGTAATATACTCGATTGATTAAAAATGGTAAGAAATAGTAAACTGAAATTGAAAATATATAACATCATAAAACACTAATTTTTCGATACAAATACAAACAAGAAACACATAAAAATTACACGAAACCTAACACTATAATAAAATTACATTCTGAGTTCTCAATTTATGAAATATCGAATTTAGTGACAAGAAGGTACAGTTTGTCAGTTTAGAACTCAACTTTATTTGTCAGATGTCACTAATTTTAGGAGTGAATTCTGAAAATATTTAGATATTTCATATGGTGGACTATTAAAATATAAGTCACTACTAAATAATATTCAAATTTTAAATTACGTTTAAATTAAAGCCAAAATTACAATATGTACTTTAATTTCTCTTCTTATTGCGGAAGATAACGAAAATGTTTTAGTTACGTTACCGAAATATTATCATGCACAAGCTTAATCATTTTTCATTAAATTCAGATTTAGAAACCTTAAACAGGGATGCCATAAAAAATTATCAGAACAAATTAAAATGAACGTTAAATAATTAGAAAATTGGTTTAATAGACGACGAGAAAGGAAGAATCCAATTTCACTACCACCAAAAATTGCTTATTAAATCGGTAGTGTGGTACATGGACCACCACATGTTAGGAACATTTTCAAAATGCTTCTGAATTAATTAATTGGTTGCGCTATTTACTACTACCATATAAACTGGTTTGAATGTTTCCTAGGCATTCCCTCAAAAGTGTATTATTCTTTAAACACTAACTTATAACAAAAATGGTGAAATAACAGAACAAAATTAACTAATGTAATTATTTGCTACATTAAAATACACTAGTATCCGATTATAGTGATCTAGTACTGACTACTAAAAACAGTATATTATAGCCGAAATTCATTATAACCGAAATTCATTATATCCAACAAAGCAATAAATTTTTAAAAAATTCATACGAACCAAAGATGTATTGTGTATTGAAAATGTGACTAAAAATGAAGCACAGAAGCAAAATTATCGTCATTTGACAAGGTTTCTGTACATACAACATCTCCTCGTATCGTCATCTATTAGAGGTAAAACAACCCCATTATTTTCCACATTGTCAAGATCAGTTTTCTTGAGCTACTCGTAGAACAGGCGTTTATCATCGTCATGAAGTTCATTAGTGCAACAAAAGGGCTTTCTGGGAAAAATGTACAATTCCCGGCAAAGAAAGTTCATTATGAGCGAGACATTTTACGGTTTGCTTGCTTGCTTTGAAAGAGCGAGATCTAGGACGCGGTTTTCCAAGCATCTCTATGCACTTAGGCCATATTTGGCCTATTGTATACCCTAACTAAGAATTTTGCATATCTGCGGTAATTCCAACTCCAGTAGTGATTTTTAACGTGTCACACATCGCAGTGGCACGGGACCTACGGCTTTACTTCTTATCCGACAGAAGGCGCATTTTCAGATTTTTCCCCGCTAGAAAAATCTCACCGACCTTGCCCAGGTTCGATCCCGCATACCTCGGATCTAAAGGCAAATGCGCTAACCACTAGACCACCTAGGCCGGCCATTTTACGATTTAAAATGGAAAATGTGGTTTACTGTATAGGAAATTTTGTACTATGTGGATTAAGCATAGATTCAGGACAGCAAAACAACAAAAAAATTCATATAAACAGTTATCCGAAAACGCTTAGAATTCAAGGTACAACCCATTTAGTATATATCAAGAGATCCAAAAAAAGCTGATCCTCAGCGGACTGTGGAATGAAAAGTTACATCTTTACTAGACTAAAGGAATGTTAATGATGTCAGATAAATTAGTTATCTTTTTCCGATACGAATCTGATGATTGTTAAAATGATTTTTAATACATTTCAAAGAGCATTCATTATTGAATCTTACTTTCGGAACGGCTTTCAAGTTGACGGAGAATGGACCTATTCGATTCCTCCTTGTTTTGTGGATTTCCGAGAGAGGTATCCCAATGAAATTATTACATACCGAAAATTTTATGCTTTGCTTAAGAATTTAGTCGGTTATATTCGAGAAACTGGAAGTGTTGGAAGGAAAGAAGGGTCTGGTAGGCCAAAGAAGATAGTACCTGCTTTAATTGAAACTGTAAGACAACGAATTGACTAGGCTCCAAAAACACCAATAGACATTTATGCCAGCAAGTTGATGATTTAAGTTACGGTACATGCGACAGAATATTGAGATAAGCTTTACATCTGCATCCTTACCGATTTATTTACTTTCAGGAGCTTTTAGAACACGATTATCCAAAAAGAGTTCAGTTTAGTCGTTGGTTTTTGGATAATCTCAATGATGAGCAGTTGAACTTAACCTTTTTTACCGACGAAGCTTGGTTTTACCTTAATGGATATGTTAATTCACAGAATATGCGGATTTGGAGTAGCGAGAATCCACACGTTACAATTAAAGCTCCCCTTCATCCACAGAAAATAGGAGTCTGGGTTGGAATGAGTCGTCGTAGGTTAGTTGGGCCAATATTTTTCGAAGGCACGCTAACTACAGCAAGGTACAGGAACGAATTATTGCAACTTTATTAAATGAACTTGACGATGATGAGCTACGGGATGGTTTTCTGGAACAGGATGACGCAATAGCACATGCAGCTGCAGATGCAATTAATTTTTTACACGAATATTTTGATGACCGAATCATTAGTAGGAAAGGAATACGAAAAATGGGGATTATCTATGAACCTATCCAAAACAAAGTACCTATGTGTGGGAGGAAAGACGACGAACCTAGAATTAGAAAATAATGAAACCATTATGGGATGTGATAGATATAAGTATTTGGGAGTAGAAATAAATAGCGACGGCAGAGATTCGATAGAAATAAAGGAACGAATAAGACAGGGACGAAGAGCTATAAAAAGATTGAGCGGGATAAGGTGGCATAAAGAAACTACGAAGAAACGAAAAATAAACATCTACAATGTAGTAGTAAAAAGCATAACACTATATGGAGCGGAAGCCTGGAAGATTACAGAAGCTGATAGGAGAAATATTACAGCGGTAGAGATGGACGCCCTAAGAAGATCATGTCGGGTCTCAAGAAGAGACAGAATAACAAATGAAAGAATCAGAGAAATGATGGACGTGCAAGAGACAATACTAGACGATATACAAAAATAAACAACTTACGGTTGGTACGGGCTTGTAAGGAGAATGGCAGCGGGAAGACTATACCAAGGGTGGCCATAGAATGGATACCATCGGAAAGAAAGAGAAGAAGAAGACCCAGAAAAACTTGGGGGGAAGGAATCCGAAAATCAATGAGTGACAGAAATCTGAACGACGAACAATGTCTTGACAGAACACAATGGAGAAGAAGTCTGGGAATCGGACAGCGGCGACAGACGCTATAAACCAAACATATATATATATATATATATATATAT
>JABXWE010019938.1:0-22451 GCA_014611495.1 Limonius californicus | reverse complement strand
CTTACATACTAGCCATTCATGAAACATGCACCCTAAACTTAACTAACCGAAATGCGGTCGCCCCAGCTAAGATTCGAAACCATAGCGGAACGAGCGCAATTCAGTGTGACCTCGAGTGGCCACGGGTTGCTGCGCTAGACCACCGAGGTCCCTAACCTAACCTAACCTAACCTAATCAGTTTCAAATAATTGTTACATATGGTGTTTGTAAACTAATGGAGAAATTATTTTTGTATGTTGAACAAGGTTAGACGTTAGAGAAAAATTTGTGGTGCTTAGTATGAAAAGTAGTTGCGCACTCAGTGGTTTTGATACTAGAGTAGACTGTCAGGAGAGGCGTGTAAAATATCTGTTGTTTACTTTTGATGTCATTTTGACAATATTTTGTTGAGCAACTGTTGTTTGCCGGTTGATTGATTTGTTTTACAAAAATTTAATAGTTGCCCAAGTAAGTTAAATAGATGCTATATTTTGTTGGTCATTAATTTTTTTGTTGCTAATTTAAAAATTTCCCATATTATTATATTTAAACTACAGGTATGTTAGCGTGAGTTGTAGATGTAATAAACTAATAATAATTGACAATGGGATTGAACGGACACGGTTAAGTACATAAAACTTTAGACAATCTTTTTGTCACTCCGCCGTTCAAAAATGGTCAAACCCCTCGCATGACGTCACGTGGACCACTCAACACAGCAGTGCAGTGGGCAATTTATTGTCAAGCATTTCAAATTTTCACTGTTCACTCGGTACTATATTACTACTTATTTTTCTCTTTAAGACATATAATTCTAATAAAACGAGACAAATTGAGTAATTATATACTTCAATGAGAAGTTTAAAAGCGGCAGTACAACAGAACTATAATTTAACTGTGAAAATTAAATAAAATTCTTAGGGCGCAACATAATTTTACACAATTTAAGCACTTTATTCTATAATAATAATAATAATAAGGTTTATTTAAAACATGCTCGTAAAATTTATAGTTTTCATTACGGTTACAATTTTTGTTTTGATTACGTCTAGAAAAAAAGTTGGTGCCTTAATGCTTTAATTAAACTGAATTAATTCTCACTGAAGCATAGCTTGTGCGTGAGGTTTGTAAGAAAATCCGGTACAATATTGAATTTATTAGCTATCTTATTCCTAGGATTACAACTAATTTATGTATTGCACTCTTTAGCTGTCTACAGTTTAGTAACTGCTTATCAGTCTATGTGAGATTGCACTTAATTATGCTACATAGTTTTATGGTTACGGTCTTAATTAAATTATTATTCTAAGTACAAAATCGCATCTAATTATGTTACATTCTTAATTTATTGTCAAAAACTTAACATATTTCTAGGGGAGCAGTGAAAAAAATAAAATAGAAAACAAGCATCTTTTAGAGTAGGAATTCCTGTTAACGAGTGTAAGCAGTTATGATTGCATAAATATAAAGATTTTATGTTGTTGGGAGAACCTTTTCTTATAGGCATTTTTCTACGTATGCTATGATTTTGAGCCGATCTTGTGTTTGTATCCAATTCATAAAACGTAATTTAAGTACAGGTTTTTTTCCTTTTATTCTGGAATTGTTTAAAGCGCCTTTCCTCTTCAATATGGATATTAATACCATATTATCTTTAATTCGAATAAATAAACGAGTGCAAATAAATATTTTCACAATATTGAGGTCTGCTAACTTCACTGATGGCATTATTAGTGCACTTAAATTAGCAACATAATTTCGTGTTTCGATAGAATATACCTTTTTATTCTATGGGAAAATTCAGTGGGAAGGGGATGGTCGCGCAAACCACCTGCTGATCTCATATTGAAAAAGAAATTCCCCAGTACATCTTGATTTAGAGGATAAGTAAGAATATATTTAATGTTATATTGTTCACTTAAATAAGTATACAAGGACTGTAATGCGTTTATAGACACAACAACAACTTTTTGAAATGGGAGCATGCTCTTTTTAGCAGAATTGGTACGCATTTTTTAATAGTACATTTCATGTTTTCTAAAATACCTACTATCTTGAGTGTCTAATGCTAAACCATATACTTTCACTCTTTCCCTTTGATCAGCTTCCGGTCGCTGAATATTGAAAACATCAAACCAGTCGTTAATTAGTTTAAAGATGTCAGCACATTTCCTGCAATTGTTTGCATTTGAATTTATAAGCATGCCATTATTACCACAAAAAAGCAATGCAGATGAAACTGAATTGGAAAAAAGTTGTGTTGCATGTTTGACTTTTTGCTTATCTGCCCATTTAACAGTCAGCTGATGACTGCCCAACTTATGTGGAATTTTATTTCTTTATCTTTCAAAGATATGATAAGAAGTTCGGCTATAATTTCTTTGAAGATACGACAGTTACTATCCATAACCAAACTTGAATAAAAAAAAATGATAGTTTATTAGATTAATTTAATTAGATGAGGTACGTCTGCAAATATCTACATGAACTGGCTTAGAAGTAGTAGGATAAAAAAAACACTTGTTCTTTTGAAATATTTAATTGTTTCCAAAGTCCTTGATTTACTTCCGCCCATGTCGGAAACAACTGCAAGGACAGGGTATCCAGCAGCTTCCATTCCATTAATAATTTCAAAGATTTTGCATTCAAAATCGTAGAATATGGGTTGCTTCCAGTTACCTACCATCCCTCGTGCCATCACGCCCGACTACAATGTCATTTCCTTTGTCGTAGCAAACTTTTTCACATATTTTCATTTCATCAAACGATAAAACAGTTAATTTATTAACTGTTTCAATGTTTTCCCCTACAGCTTCCATAACAGTGAGAACATCTGTAAGCAAACCTGGCGAACATTTAATTTTTCGTGGCCAACATGCAAGGGTTGATGGTGATGGCAAAGGAAACTTTAATTTACATCTAAGAAATCGATAGCACTTAGAACTCACACAATGTAAGGACATAGCAGATGAAATGTCATCTTTACTCCAGGCAATACGTGTTTAATTGTTTTCCAGTTTTCTCTAGTTGCGATATACGCTAGTTTAATCCAGATATTTTATCTTTAAGTGCTTGGTTTTCCTGCGTTAATAAATCAATCTGATTTTTTAAAGCTTCAATGTCGGTGCTACTTGCGTTTATTTTTTCATTAAAACACTCTGAAGCGCTAAATTAAGTAAAATTTGATTTGAGATTTTCATTCCATGTAAAACTACAGCATATCAGGTGAATCAGATAGAGTTCATAAATTCGTACTGTTGTAGGCAATTGTAATGTTATAACGTAATAAATGAATTGTAAACGTTAATCTCGTTTAATCTAATTATACTTATTTAATTTTATGGTATTGTATTTTAAATTTAGATTTAACTTAGATACCGCAAATTAGACAAATTAGGTTGGTCCGATATCTAACATTATGGGATGCGGTCAAGCAGAACCAGTAATATCAGAAGGTAGGAAGACACACACGGAAGACCACACAACAGTAAACCCGATGCCCACTCTCGCACAGATTATTCACGACGACTTTGCACAGAGACCTAGAGAAAACAGCTTCACAACTGACGACACCATCACCAATCAAAGAAAATCTTAACCTGCGTAAGATTCTGGTCTATGCGGATGACCTACTAATTATAGCGGAAGAAGAGGAAGACGCGGGGAGACTCTTGGACATGCTGATAGCAAATCTATAACCGAGGCAGGATTAGAAATAAACATCAGCAAATGCGAAGTGATAGTAAGAGCCCCAGACAAAAAAAGGGTTAGAAGAGCAGCCGATCTTCTTCAACAGCCCCTTGCAACTCACTCCTGGGTATAGGCCTCCCCTTTCTTCTTCCATTTCTCCCTGTCTTTCGCCAGTTGCAACCATTTACTGCCTGCTGTTTCTTTTAAATCATCGTGCCATTGTCTTGATGGTCTGTCCACGCTGCGTTTGTTTAAGCGTGGCCTCCATTGTAGGACGCGTTTTGACCATCTGGAGTCGTCTTGTCATGCGATATGCCCGGCCCAGTTTCATTTCTGCTTTGCAATATATTCTATGACGTCTTCTACCTTTGTTCTTTTCCTAATAGCTTCGTTTGGAATATGGTCTCTCAGGCTTACTCCCAGCATCAATCTTTCTATGGCTCGTTGAGTTACTCTAAGTTTTTTAGCAGATTTGATGGTTAGTGCCATAGTTTCCATTGCATAAGTCATAACCGGTAAAACGCAAGTATTAAACACTTTTTTCTTAAAATTTACTGGTATCTTTTGATTTTTCAATATATGCCCTAGTTTTCCGACTGCTTCTCAGGTCATTCTTATGCGTCTATTTATTTCTGCGGTCTGATTTTCCTTGCCGAGTGTGATCTTGTGTCCAAGGTAGATGTATTCGTCTGTTGTTTATTGTATCGTTGTTCACTAAGATGATTACATCTTCTGGGGTCATTATTTTGGTCTTATTGAGATTCATCAGCTGATAACATACTGAAAATAGGGAGCCGGGAACTAAAACAAACACCCAAACTCAAGTACCTAGGCGTTTATCTCCCAGATTCATTAGCAAGACTGGAGACAGTAAACCAAAGAATAACCAAAGCACACCAAGCCACACATATGATTCTTCCTCTCCTACAACAACATAAACTACCAAACGGAGTAAAGAAGATCACCTACACCTCCATTATAGCCACAACTGCACTATACGGATTGAAAACCACCGCAATCACGAAAGCCAACAGAATGGCTCTTCGAAGCATGGAAGAGAAATACTCAAACTATTTCAACTAACCACAGGGGAAGACAACACTTCGACGGCACAAGGAATTCTAGAAGGGAAAACAATAACTAAACGGCTCACTACATCAAGAATTAAATACTGGGCACATATTCTAAGACCTGCTAACCTTTCTCTTCTACAGCAAGCTAATGCCATGCAAACAGAAGAAAAAAAAATAGGAAGACCATGCTACACGTGGAATACATCATTGGAGAGGAACATCCAAAACACCGGAATACCAAAAGAGACATGGGAGGACTGGGCACGGAGAAAAGAGGATATCCGGAGAGAGGCAAGAAAAATCTACGCACTAATGGAAGAATTCGATCAAGAATCGACTGAAGAAGAACAGGCTAACGGAGAAGAAGAAGATGAAAGAGAGTGAGGAAGGGGAAAACAAAGGAGAAGAAAGGGAACATGTACCAGTGGGAAAGAAAACGATGGACTCGAGCCGACAGCTGCAGAGGCGAAGGCTGGGAAAGAAGGAAAAAGAATCGAGAGTCGACATTAAAATTAAGTGGAAAAATACGATTTGGGGTTAATATTAAGCTATTAGCTATTAGGAATCTAAGATATGTGGAATCTGTTACCTTAGAACAATAAACAGTTCAGAGATACGAACAATATGAAATTTGGATACCAAACTTTATTAGGATTAAATGCATAATCGCGTAACGGTCCCGGTTACGTATTCAAAGTCCCATTGATGCGTAGCTTACTAACTACCCGGTGTTGCAGCAGCGGTGCCTTGCGGTATACATTGCAGGCATGCTAACGCGGGCAACACCCCACCCTATTCTACCCTATACATAAATTCCTTCCCACCTACTGGCATGGGGTGGACCTGGCGTAATCCAGGAGTGACCCTCGAATCAGCTCCATGTCAGATGATGATAATGAAAACACTCCGAAGCGCTAAATTAAAACACAATCAATTAAATACCGAAAGGCATAGACTAAAAGTTTCTTATTTTTTTACCGAAGCTATACTTACATCTTTTCCTTGTTTTGTTGGTGACTTTCTAGATGTGTGGATGTTTGACTAGTAAATTAATAGATCTGCGTTAAAACAGGTATTCTAAAAAAAATTGCAAATATATATTACCTTTCTTGTGACAACAATTGCTGCACAATTTTTCGGGTACTTCTATTATTTAATCTTGCAGTTCTTGGTGTTTTTTTTATTTTGATTTGAGGACTGCGGTAAATAAAGCGAGGGAATACAATCGGGTTTTAATTTACGGCCATTTTTTGGGGAATAATTGAGCAGTTCATGCTTCAAACTTCGTATATAATCCTCTTTTTTAAAATGTATGAAACAAATTCTCGCTGTTTTTATATTCACACGGTCCATTCGTTTACACTCATTTAACCACCGTTTAGCTAAATCTTCATTCATAGAAAATCTGTACATAGATAAGCTTTATTCTAATAAGAGTTATTACAACCATACACAGCACAAATCACTATTTTCTATGTTATAATTATAATTTATAATTGTGCTAATAGCTAATTTGCACGTAAAATTATCCGTGCAGACGTATACAATATTATAAGCGACTTCCGCTAGACTGCAATTGTTCTATAGGGTTTTGGATCCACGTGACGCCATACCATTAAGTTGCCGTGCGCAATAACATACCTTAACTAGTATCTTTGACCATGTTTCACCCCCAAGCGCGATATGTAGAAAACATAAATACGTATGTATTTCGGCAATTAAACGGCCATCTTTAGTCCAAGTTCCTACTGAAGATGGCAACTTACTTGCCGAAATGCATATTTTCATGTTTTTGAATATGTTAAAGAGCTACAATATAGCACGCCATTTTTACAACTGGATTACTAAAACTAAAATATAAAGAATAATACTCTTAAAAAAACAAAGTTTAAGTCAACTAGTTTAACGGTTTTTGATTAATTTGGCCTCAAAGTAGGAATCAAAAAATCATAGCCACCCTATTTTTGTAGCTACAAAGTATGAAGGCTTTTTAGAAATTCTCTGTTTCATAATTGAAGATTAACATTTGCGAAAAAATGGATCGCAAAAATGTCATATCAGCTTCCAATTTCTGATTATTTCAAGCTCATTACCGAGATGAAAGTTTACTACTACGACATTTTAAATTTCACCGGAGATCATGAAATCTCTGCAACTGCACATGCAAACACGCGCGCACGCGCGTTATATTATTTTCTAAAAACCTGGAGGTTCCAAACATGTACTGTTAAAATCTCAAAGTCGAATTGTTTCACAAAATCAATAGATTTTCGATTCATATAATAGAAGGTGTTAGTACTAGTAGTATGTCATTTTCCTGGGAAATACTACACAGGTAAGGTATTTGTTGTAGTATACAAGTAAAACTTAATAGATGCTACTAATGGAGAGATATCAAAGCGGCACCTGTTAGTTTTCCGTTTTTATCCGGAAAATGTCTAGCATTTCATTCTGTTTTGTCAAGTTTAATCTTTTATACCTAACGCAATCATTCACTGAAAGTTTAACAACACATTTATAATTTTTATAACCTTCTTATAAATATAGACTGTTTTTTGTTTCAAGTAAAGAACTACTTTAATGAATTAAGGAAAAGTAGTTACAGTAGCTAGCTAGAACAGCGCGCTACGTTATTGTTTTTTTAACCACGACCTCTAGCGGCAACTCAAAGTTCTGCGAAGCTCCGATTTGACAAACCCTGCTATAGAGAATGTTTTCGAAAGTTTACCGAAAATTTGCTTTGTGGCAAATCTAACAGAAATCATAATGTTTTGTTAGTTGATGGCCTGTGATAGTGAAAAACGTTTAAAACGGGTAACTGTCAATATTTAAGTAATACTGCCGATACATACGTGTTATGATTGATGTCCTGTTATACAGTGAGTTAGTCACTGATCGCATTTTCTGAATAATGTATATCAAAAAACTTGATAATTAGCAGTAGCCCATCATGGACCAGGCTTTTTAAAACAACGTGTATATAGGATATTAAAAAAGTTGTGTATAGCTAAATAATCTTCGGTAACGGCAAAGAACAGAAAAGTATTACGAGCAAGCATAACCTAAAACATACCTACGTTATTTTATGAGATTCTAAAGAAGTTGTAAAACAAGTAGGTATCTGACAAGAAAAATATGTTAGTGTAGATGCGAATACAATTCCTTACAGATTCCCAAATTTGATGGTAACTTTGTGACCAGCATAATAAAGTTTATGGTCTCCATAGAGTAATTTCCAAGACAAAATTTGTTTACATAAACGTCGCCTCAAAAGTATTCACAATGCAAATGTCAAATAAGCTTGTAATAAAAAAATTCAAGGGGCTGCCTACGATGCCTGAAAACTTCGTAGTCACCGAGTGGTCCAAACTGGAAAAGGGGGTTCAAGCAATCCAAAACTCGCAACCTCCCGAGCATTCGCTAGAGGAGATGTATAGAAGCGTGGAAAATATGTGTACGTACAATTATGGTGCGTTTTTGTACGAAAATCTTTACGTTCTTACGGATAACCATCTGAAGAACACTTTGCTACCGTCTGTGTCGAAAGAAATTGATTTCCTTGGAACAATGAACTACAGTTGGGTGACATTTTGTCGACAAAGCAACTTAATCAAAAATATTTTCTTGTATCTCGACAGAACGTTTGTTTTGGAAAACCAGTTGCTGTTGTCTGTATGGTACATGAGTTTGAACTTGTTCAAAGAAAATATCGTTATGAACCCTTTTGTACGCCCGAAAGTGGTAGATGGATTATTGTACTTGATCCAACAAGAACGGCAAGGAGTCACAGTAGATCGCAATTTACTAAAGTCCTTGATAGGTATGTTGAGCACACTTCAGATCTATGACGTCATTTTCGAGTTACCATTCCTACAAGCTACAGAATCGCTTTATAAAATAGAAGGCGAAAATTTAATTAACGAATATGACATTATTAAATATCTACGTCATGTGGAAAAAAGGTGTTCCGAAGAAAAAGAAAGGATAAAACATTATTTAAACTCTTACACAGAACAAGTATTAACGGATGTGCTGGTAAATCAACTGCTGAACCCACATCTGCAGGAAATTTTTCAGAATGGTGTTAATCATTTGGTCGAAAACAACTTTTTGGAAGAGACAGCTCTATTGTTTAAGCTTCTGGCTCTTCTTCCTAACGGACGAGGACAACTTTGTGGTGCCTTTAGCGAATATTTAAAGAAACGTGGACGCTTAATTGTTATAGATCCAGAAAATGACAAGAACATGATTGAGGAACTGATCGACTTCAAAGATAAAATCGATAAGATTGTGGTTTCCTGTTTTGACAAACACGATAAGTTTGTGGATGCCGTACGAGATTCTTTTAAGATCTTCATCAACCAACGTCACAACAAACCAGCTGAACTTCTTGCCAAATTTGTGGACTGCAAGCTACGCTGCAAAGATTTGGGAGAAGAAGACATCGAAAGGATTTTGGACAAGGTCATGGTGTTATTTCGATTCGTCCAAGGAAAAGACGTATTTGAAGCTTTTTATAAAAGGGATTTAGCTAAACGTTTATTGGTTGGAAAGTCCACAAGCCAGGATGCAGAGAACAGCATGATCTGCAAACTTAAACAGGAATGCGGAGGAGGTTTCACCTCAAAATTGGAAGGAATGTTCAAGGACATTACTGTTAGTCAGGGTATCAACAACGCCTTTCGTCAACATCTGAATCACATCCATAGCGTCGATGATGGCTCGAACAACTTTAATATCGACATGTGTGTTAATGTTTTAACCAGCAGTTATTGGCCAAATTATCCGTCATACGAAGTAAATTTGCCACCAGAAATGGTTGTGTATCAAAACATTTTTTTGAAATTCTACATGGGGAATCACAGTGGCAGAAAATTGCACTGGCAACCAAATTTGGGGTATTGCATTATCAAAGCTGATTTTTCTACAGGCAGGAAAGAACTTCAAGTCTCCCTTTTTCAAACCATAGTTCTTCTGCTTTTCAACAACGGGACGGAGATGACCTATAAGGAGATCCTTGAAGCTCTTAACCTCGAACAGAACGAGCTCAAACGTACGCTACAATCGTTAGCGTGCGGAAAAACGAGGGTATTACTGAAGACGCCGAAAGGAAAAGACATTGAGGACGATGACACGTTTGTCTTCAACAACGAATTTACCGACAAACTCTTTAGAGTTAAAATTAACCAAGTGCAGATGAAGGAAACTGTGGAGGAACAGCGGGCAACCGAAGAAAGCGTTATTCAGGACCGGCAGTTTCAGATCGACGCTGCGATTGTTAGGATTATGAAACAGAAAAAGACTTTGTCTCATAACTTGCTGATGACAGAACTTTATGACTTGTTGGATATTCCTGTTAAGCCTCCTGATTTGAAGAAGCGAATCGAGCAACTCATCGATAGGGACTATATTGAGCGCGATCAGAACAACAGCACTGTATATAAATACATTGCTTGATTTTACAGTGTGGGGCGAAAGTGGTGGCAATCAGTAATTTACGAATCATGTTAAGGTATTTTTTAATGTTGAATATACAATTTTGTTCATAGAATTGCATCTGTTTATGTTTCCTTGTGCACTTAAAAAGTTAAATGGATTTTTGTTTTAATATTTATAATACGTTTAAGTATGCATGCAAGTATGCGTTTATGTAATTATAATATATTTAGACTACCTTCTGGGTTATAGAAAAATAATGTAGAAGTTGTAAAAATGTTATTCAATAAATATGTCATCTAAAAATCGAAGATTCGAATCCTGATTTAGCTATAGGTGTTGGTAACGTAATTTAACTGTCGCCTGGGGCAAATAAACATAGTAATTGAGATCTCCTCTCAAAGATGTCTAATAAAAAAAAAACCTATTTTAACTAAAAACAGTTCATACACAGTGAATTGAATTACTATGCCGGTCTGACGTCACATCCTTCCTTTCCCGCGTGATCAAACTGGTTAAATAGGAAATGGGGTTTAAAAAAAACATCACTTGATATTATACAACTGATAGCGCACTGCAATTTATTCAGTTGCCACTTGTAGAGGCGCAAGCGCTTTGTGTATTAGAAAATCGAGCCCCCCAAGGTCGGTCAATATCTTTCAAAATGTTCATCTCGGCATCTCTGTGGGGCTTGGTTTTGCCTCAGATAACCTCGTATTACCTTACTGCGCGGAGTTATATTTAGTTCGGGACTGCGGATATTGTTTAGGCGTTTATGAGCCGGCAGAAATTACCAAGTCATTGTACTGTTTGGTTCTGAAAAAATTATATTTTTTAAAATGTTCTCCAAAAACTTGCCACCGGTCATTCTACGAAGCCGGTTGACCCTCCAAGGAGTATTTAGGGCAGGTAAGCATATTCGTTGATACCAATACGTCTTCAGGCAATTCTTGGTCGTCTAGTTGTACTAAAACATATTAATTCCAAGTAAAATTGAATAACCAATTTATAAAAGTAATTTCACTACATTTTATGTCATAGTCCCATTTACATCTGTAGTTATTTAATAAAAGTTTGTACCTTATCAGTGCTAATATAATTGCAGTGTCCTTGAAATTGAATTGTGTTATTAAATTAAATGTAGAGATTTAAAATTAATTATATAATGTCCCATTTACAAATAATAAATAGAGTTGATCTTCTCTGCTAACACACCCCAGCTCATTAAATGTAGATTACCTTCAAATTGAATATCCACAGGAAAGAAATGTTTTACAAAAGACTTGAATTTAGGTTGCTAAATGCATGTCAATAAATATGTCGGACCTTTAGTATCTCATGCTAAAATTAGGCGATTTTTTTTATTAAATGCTAATTATTTTTAACGAAACATTGTTTTTAAAACAAATATTCGAAATGTTTCTTTCCATAATAAGATTAAATAATACTTTTATCAGAAGAAGTTTGAACGCTATCAGATTTCTGTATAATATTTACTTGTTTCTTTCAAAAAATATATTTGGAATCGTATTCTACAACCAATGGGACATGATTCAGCTTTCTTTATTTTGAAATTGCAAATATTTATATAGATTGCAGCTGGCCGTAACCCCTTCCAAACTGCTAGTATGGTACATTCGAATGCTTTTTTAATCAAGTAGGTACTAATCGATTCCCATCATGTTTTATCGACAAATCGGTTATAATTAATCTTCTCAGTCAATAATGCCCAGGTTGACATACAAATTATGGCAACCAGCAATTGATACAGACGCTATATCACTATCAGATCGTACCCAATAAATACACAAAACTTTTTCAAGCAGTATCTGTTTTATTACATAGGCTATGTAATAAATAAAGTGGAAAAGTTACATAAACTGAAAGTTCAATATTTACAGTTTATCTGCTACGATAAAAGGTTATTTGATTAAGATTTTTCTGGCTTATTTTGATGTTGACTTTATTTATTTTTTTAAGTTACGTAATTTATGGCTTAAGTTTTACTTTTCTAAAAACAATATTTTTATACAGGGTGATTTAACATTGCGAGAATTGACAATTACCTTTTAATGGCTTCAAAACGACACAATTACTCATGCGTGTTGAGTTTTGTTTTGAGCAACCAAGCAGATAAATTAGAATTAATTTATTATATTCACTAATAACAAGAAGACAAGGTATTTTAAACATTTGTCTATGGAACCCTGTAAGATCGCAATGCTTTTAAAAATTTCAACATATGGTTCTGCATAATTATGATTAATAATACTTTTAAATATTTTCATTATTACAGGCCCATCGTCTTTTTTCTTACTGTTGGACCACCCTGTGAAAATTAATTGTTAAAAAAAACGGTGAATCCCTTAACTGATCGCATTGAAATTGAATTGGCCATCTACATTTGAAATAACAACTTACTTAAAGGCAAAACTTATCTAAAACAGTAAAGTTTTGGGGATAATTTAAGAGAACGCACATAACAATTCAGTTATACAGGGTGTTTCTCTGTAATAGCGCAAACTTTAGAGATAATTCTATGACCGATTTTAAGAAAAAAAATTAAAAATAAAAATTCTTCCCAAAATGCTTTCTTTTTGAAATACAAAGTGATAAATATTTCCAGAAAATAAAAAGCTGTTAAACAAATTAAAGCTGTAATACATAATTAGTGGGTATAAAATAAATTGTTCAAAGTGTCCCCTTTGTGCTAGTACGCCTGCTCATTCTTCTCGCCATTGGGGTTGCCTTACACCTTCGAAAACTCCGGGTGTATTTTCCTGATACAATTAAAAGAATCTGCAATTTATGTACAAATCATTTACGTCCATAGCTGGAGTTTTGTACACCAGTGATCTGACATGCCCCCAAAGAAAATAAATTTAGATGGTTCATATCTGGCGATCGCGGTGGCCAATCTTTGCCAGTTAGGTCTCTTCGATGTTCTCCCATGGCTTGTCTAACACGACCTATCCTTTCCGGCAATACTGAAATGTGTTGGAACACCACCGTGTATTCACATAGTATTCTTTAGCTGTAATCGAATATCTTCCAATACCTCTGGTAGCTCTTCCTCAAGAAAATGCTGATAATAATCACCACTTAGGTGTTCAGGTAATAAATATGGCTCAGTGAGATCATCTCCAATAATACCAGCCCGTACATTGAGAAAAAAGTGATGCTGAAATCGGCTTTCCATTATGGAATGCGGATTTTCTTCAGTCCACAGGTGATTGTTATGAAAGTTCATCTCTAGAAAAATTAGCCTCATCTGTGAATAGTATTTCACCCAGCAAGTTTGGGTTAGGGCGATTGCTTCAAGTAACCACTGACAGAACTCAAAACGTTGAGAGAAATCTGGTCGCAAAAAGGCTTGCACACACTGAATATGGTACGGGTAGCGCTGGTAAAATTTCAAAATATTCCGTATGATGGTTTTGTGGCTTACATTTAACTGTGCCGCTGTTCTTGTACTCGTTGAGGGAGTTTCCTCAAGTTTACGAGGTACTTGTTCCTCTAGTTGTGGTGTTGCAACCGTGGTTGGCATACCGGGAACGTTAAAAGTCTCAAACATGAATCAAACTCCCTCAGTGTAATATGCATTCGCGTAAACGTCATATCGCATAGTAATCGTCTACCTGGAAACCTTTCATGGTATATCTGTAATGCATTTCCGCCTGCAAGGCCATAACACTAATGCATATCAGCTTTTTCGACTTTTGTAAACTCGAACATGTTTAAAAACAAAATAATATTCACAAGTTACAACACAACAAAAATGATCACTATTTGCATAAGTGTTATATGAGTACCTATGTATATCTATAACTTCAACTTTTGTCAGTTTAAAATTTTTGACATGTATAAATTTCACGTTACGCCAGTGGCATTGTGATTACGATTTTCAAATTTTAAAACATAATTTGATTGTTAGATAGGATTAGCAAAAACACATTTTTTTGGAAATATTCAATCTCAAAATAAAGCATTTTAGGAAAAAATGCTAGTCTTAATTTTTGTCTTACCTAGGCCAACGAATGACCCCTAAAGTTTTCGACATTACTTAGGAAACACCCTGTATAATGTATCTGCAACAATTGTATCACTACATTAAAGATTACAGTTTGAAGGGGTCAATGGATTGGAAGAAGGTTAGCCCACAGGGTTGCCAGATTTATCCTCATCGAACAATATAAACATGTAACAAATGGTACTCCCGGTTTAATCGAAAATGGCGACATATGTAGATACACCCTAGATTTCAAACAGAATATAGGACCATCTTGTAGCTACGTTTTTATTATTTCAAAATAAAAGAAAAACAAGTTTAGTTGTTTACTTTGTCGTTTGTTATTGTTTTGAATTTAAATTTAAATTATCAATTCCATGGCCAACTTGGTTTGTTAATGCATAGTTTTATCGATTCTCTATTCCTACACAGAACTTTAAACAAGTACACACAGTAAGTCAAAGAGAATTTGAAATACCATCTCACTCTATGGAAGTCTCCTGGGCATTTCATAAAACAATATTTCCGCGTAAACCGGATGTCTAAAATTAATTACAGAAACTGCAAGCATATCTTCCATACGCTAAGCTAGAAGTAAACAGTAAAACTCCGTGAGTCAGTTACACCCAGTATGTAATTCAACAAGACTAAAACGAGACTTTCTTATTGTTTTTTCTTTCTCTCGACAGCTCCTCTTCGTACAGCGACGAGTTTAGTCCAAGGGGAACCCAATGGTCCCGATGTGAAGACCCCAATTCCAGGGCCCAAATCGAAGAAGCTGATAAATGAATTAAATTCTGTGCAGGTGGGTTTTTTATATTTGTTTACTGCTTTATCTGATACGTCAGACCAGAACTTGTTTACAACATCAAGCAGAAATTATGACCGTTATAAAGTGTCCTGGTTTATAACTTGTTAAGCTTATTTATTTCAATTAGATTGTTAAATGGCCTTGTGATTTAAATAACGGGTTACACGAATAGAGTGCGGTTGGACTAGCTCCGTTCACTGTTGAGACATTTAGCAACCAAAAGATGGGGGAAAGAAATCAATACCTCGAGTGAATTAGAATAGTTTCTTTTTGTAAAATATACATATAAAAGTTATTTCGTATTCCGTTTTCATATTACTATCTACTTCTTCTTCGTCTATTGCTTTGTTTCTTTATGAGACGCTGCCATCTTCGCTCCTATGCCTGTGTTGCGCGTTTTTTTTAAGTAGCACAGATATAGAGGACCTACTGATTAACGTAGGCTTCGAACTCTGGGAAGTAAACAGGTCTACACCAGAGAAGATTTACCAAGCGGGTTACCCCGCTGCTTTGCCGTTGCTTGCGAGGGAGAACGGCCGTTAAAAATCCGATGTTCCGGTACTGGGAATTGAAACCCAGACCTTCATCCTAGAAGTCTAATGTGCTGACGTCTAGCTCACCGCCGCGTCTATCTTTCACTATCTACTAACTGATGACATTTAAAAGAAAACTTCAGGAATGTTATGTTATATTCAAATTGATCGCATTCGTGTTCTTCCTACTGTGCGGTGGGCACAGTAATACGCCAAGAAAATTATGAAGTTTTAATGAAAAAAACCCAAAGTTTAATTTACCGGGTATTCCTATCAATCATGGGCCATTGGTTTGAAAATTAACATTGTTGTCAGATTTCAGTTTATAGATAAATTTAATAGATCTTATTATTTATCATTATTATCATGAACAGCCTTTTCGTCCCACTGCTGATTACCGGCCTCTTCTCTGCCACGCGTTTCTCCTCAGCACCAAACTCCAGATACGGGCGACCTATAATTTAAAATCGAATCCAAACGGCAGAAATTTCAGGAACGATTTTTATCAATAAGATCCCATGATTATCAACTGGATTGGGAAATGTGTGATGGGTTGGAACATAAGATTTGCTTACGCTGCGTAGTCGAGCCGGGGAATCGAACCCAAGTCATAGTCGACGTTTTGCGCAGAAAACTAGCGCTCTGCCAAATAAGCTACTACCACATTAAACATCTTCGTCCTTCTGCACTGTCGGTCTTCCAGACTCTTTTTCCATCTGCTTCTGTCTTGCCACCGGTCGTCCTCTAGGTTTCTTTTACGCACCGCTCTTCTGATACTATCGCTTCACGTCCTACTTGGTCTACTGGGTTTTCTTCTTTCCGGTGGGATCCATAACAATGCTCTTTCGGGTAAAAGGCCTTCTCTAATTTCTTGTATTATATTCAATATGTATCATAAAAAAAATTAAAAATAGTACCTTGACACGTCTGGGATTTTTTACGCTCTAATGTGGGTAAATAAAATAAGAGGTAATTGGAAGATTCTAACTGAAATTACGGAATGCTATCATCATCTGTACCCCATGCTTTCCATTTTTGAATGAAGGTCTTTTCTAATAGCTTCCACCGTTCGCCGTCCTGTGTTGTTTGTGTTCGCCCCAAACCTGATGTTCTCTTCATATCATCATACCATCCTATTGGGGGTCTTCCTATGCTGCTTTTGTTTTCGTACTAGTTCTTTATTTTGCAACTCTATTTACTTTGGTTCTAGCAACGTACCCTGCGAATCGCTATTTTAGGGTTGCTATTTTGTAGCCGATGTCCGTAACTTTGGTTATCGTTCTGATTCTCTCGTTATTATATCTGTCGTTCATGGATATCTCGGTCATTCTCCATCGCCCTTTCGGCAATCGTCATTTTTAGGATGCTGTTTTACGTTTTGGTCCAGTTCTCCACCCAGCATGTCATAATTGGGAGTATACGCTGGGCAAAGATAAGACACTGGAGGTGAAGGATAGTCTTTTGAATGGCATCCAACCCAATCTTATTTTCCTAGCCAGGTCGTGTTTTTGGGTGCTCCTTCCGAAAGCTGTTCTCTGTCTTAGGTATGTGCTTCTACTCGTTTCAATTTCACTTCTCGTGCCTTGGTTTTTATTGTTTTTCTATGATACATCATTTGTGTCTTTTTCAGGTTCATCTTCAAACTAATTTTCTGGGATTCTTTATATAAATTGCTAAACATTTCTTAATCCCCAAATCCATCTCTCAGACTCCTCTCTTGATTTGAACAAGAGGCGTTTTTTCGTGTACGATGTAGAAGTTGTTGAGGTTTTACCCTAATATTCTTCATCAAATCGCTGTATCTATGGCCATTTCTACCATCTGCTAGAGGTTCATCGACAGCACACAGTTCGACACAATCAAAGCCGTTCTTTCATTATTAATGAAAGCCATATGTAATAGAAAGACTTTTTCATTGAAATTTTCGATGACTATTTTCATTGCTAACTGGTGATCGTTTGGTACGTCGCCTCTACGGGATCTTGCTTGCACAGACGGTTGGTACTCATCGAATATTCTTGGTATTCTGTTGTTAATTATTTGAGTTAATATTTTAACCAAGCGTGATATCAGACTAATAGGTGGATAGCTTTCCAATTCGTTGCTATCACTCTTTTTGTATATCAGCACTACTTTTGCGTTGTTTCATTAGTTTTGGTATTTTGCTAAGGTGAAAGCAGTTTAGAAGGGCTGTAATTTTCATCAGTAGCCTTTCACCAGCCAATGCTTCTTATGTTGCTTTGTTGGACTTCAATCCAATTAAATTCATGTACTTTCTTTACGTTTATATTAGGTAGGTTTTCAGATACAGCATTGGATGTTTTCCCTTCTCGATGGGATTTTGATTCGTAAAGGTCTCTATCTTATAGCTTTAGGTGTGCATCTTGGATTTGAATTTAGATCACATTTATAAAAAGTATCTGGATATGAATGCAACTCCTCAATTTTTGGAACTTATTCAACATTGGTTACGGGTTTGGACCTTGGTGGCTTAAAGGATTTTGAAAATGAATCGACGTGCGAGGTTGGGAATGCTTGTAAGTATGTGGAATTGGGGGACATAAGCTATAACAGCATAGTTTTAAAGTCAAATGGCGTCATTACAACGATCTATTTCAGATAGTAACCCTTAAATTGAGAAAACATAAACCAAACTCTGTATTACATGGTAGTCAAGACTACTTAACCAATACCCTAATAGTATAATCTCTGCTTCCATTTCTCTATTTCCAAACCATTTAGTTATTATAATTTATGTAAAGCAAACCATTGTTTTCTTTGTAGCAAGCTGCAACAGTACAATTATTTGCGAACTACGATAAATCTCTTGGAAATTATCTGGTTGACGTCGACGAAAATGTTCTTCTCGATTGTTTTACTCAAATATCATCAATGCCGCTTGGTTACAATCATCCTGCCGTTTTGGAAGTGTTCACTAACAAACATAACTTGGTAGGTCTTCAAAAACCCATACCGAAGGCTATGAATAAAAAAACATTTTTCAGAAAACTCTGGTCAATCGGCCTGCTTTAGGGGTATTTCCTGGAGAAGACTGGCCTCAAAAAATCAAAAGCATTTTATTAAATGTGAGTTAAATCCACGTTTCATAGAGTTCAGTAGTGACACCTTTTTTATTTGTAGGTGTCTCCTGGTTTGCCATGTATCACAACAATGATGTGTGGATCTTGTTCAAATGAAAATGCCTACAAAAACCTCTTCATTGCCTACCGCCGACACCAGAGAGGAGAAAAGGGTCCTTTCACCCTAGAAGAAATGGAAACGTGTATGATAAATCGCGTACCAGGATCTCCAACCCTATCCATTCTTTCATTTCATGGTGGATTCCATGGTCGAACTCTTGGTGCTTTGACCACCACCCATTCCAAAGCTATCCATAAAATTGATGTGCCAGCGTTCGATTGGCCCATTGCGCATTTTCCAAAGTACCGGTATCCTCTTGAAGAAAATCAACGCGAAAACGAACAGGAAGATAAAAAATGTCTTGCTGAAGTCGAAGATTTGATGGAAAGCTACAAGAGGAAGGGTATTCCAGTCGCTGGAATTGTCGTGGAACCCATTCAGTCTGAAGGTGGAGATAATGAAGCATCGCCAGCGTTCTTCCAGGAGTTGCAAAGGATAGGAAAGAGGCATGGGGCGGGCTTGTTGATCGATGAAGTTCAAACTGGATGTGGCCCTACTGGCAAAATGTGGTGCCACGAGTATTTCAATTTGGACTCTCCACCAGATATTGTAACTTTCAGTAAGAAAATGCAACTTGGTGGTTATTTCCACACGGAAGATATGAAGTAAGTGATTGGATTTCTTCCTGTGATTTTTACTTAAAGTTGTATTTCTTGTAGGCCACAAGAGTCGTATAGGATTTTCAACACTTGGATGGGTGATCCTGGAAAATTATTATTGCTAGAAGCTGTCCTAAAAGTCATCAAACGTGATAATCTTCTGAGTGTTGTTGAAAAATCAGGTAAAAGGCTGAAGAGTGGAATTCTATCATTACAAAAGGAATTTCCACACTTGCTAAACTCTACACGAGGAAGGGGTACATTTTTGGCTGTCAATGCGGCATCTTCACAATTGAGAGATGATATCTTAAGTAGATTAAAAGGAAAAGGTAATTACAAAATTTTTGTAAATGCATAAAATGTTACTAATTTTGGATTTTTTTAAGGTATACAAGGTGGTGGATGCGGAGAAGAAGCGATTCGTCTAAGACCAGCGTTGGTGTTCCAAGAATACCATGCTGATATCTTTTTAGATAAGTTAAGAGAAGTTTTGAAAGAAACCAAATAATGTTTTACTTTTAAGTTGCATAAGATTAAGTGTTAAAGATTTCAAGGTATTGACTCGGTTCCCTGGAAGGAAATGTTTTAAGTACTGTGGAATAAGAAAATGTTATGAAGAGTGCGAATACATTTTTTAATGTTTACAAATTACAAATGTTTTATACAAAGACGTTGTTGTACATGCTCTGTTTGGAATTTATTTCAATTGATGATAAGTATTCGTACCTACTTCAGCCTTTTACATATATTGAGGTCTTCCAGAGTGCAGTCTTCCATTATCTGAATTGCATTTTATCTATAGTTTACACATATATACATACCTAAGTTTTAAGTGTATTTTTAAGTATATATTTTATATAACAAATAAAAAGTATACTTGCTATATGTAAAATCATAAATAACTAACATATAATAGCAGCTTCTTTAATCCCATTGTTGGGCAAATGCCTCCCTCTTATACGTCGATGATATTGAAGAAAAGGCCGAAGAGAGATGGATACACAAAACTAACATATAGGTACTGCAAATTATATTTATACCAATCGTGCTTATGGCCACGCAAAAATTGCATGTTTTTCAGACTGATTTTGAAAGCTAATGGTACAATCACGTTCAGATGTAATACCGCAAAATCCTACAGAGTATGCAACTAATATTGCAGCATTTGAGCAAGTTAAGACCTACGTTCCTAATCAGCTCAAGGCTTGTTATAAGTACCCTTCGCAGGTAGATGAACCTTTTTACACTATCTAAAGTCTTTACAATGGAAAATGTTACTTGAACAATTTTACACGGTAGATGTACTATTATTCGTTCTAATCAGTTAACAGCAACTTAGCTGCTTTTATTTATTTAACATCTATGCAACTTTTGCAATTTGTCGTTATTTTGTAACTTTTATAAGACAATACGGAAGTTAAAGAAATCTAGCTTTTAAATAAAATTAAAATAATTGTAGAACAATTTGACAATCGCAAAAATCTCGACAACCGTACATTTTAGGTATAGGAATACCCAATACATCTTATCTAGAATTAAATTTTGCATTCAAAAATATAATAAATATAAAACATATACATGGTGTTTATTTAAAATAACAAAGTTGCCTATTGTCTCTTGAAAACTGAACACTATAAGTTATATTGATTTCAGATCATGGAGAATTATCTGTTGAATAACTTTTGTATTTAACTGTTTATCATATTTCGATTAATAAAGGCGCTATAGGGATACCAAATTCCAATTTTCAAAAATTAAAAATTTGTCGGGAGCGTCACATGAAATTTAAGAGGTCTGTAGAAAACAAATATTGTAGCTCCTACGCAGCTCTACCGACACAAAGATTAAAAAAATTGCTGACCAGTTTCTGAAAAATAGTTTTTTGAAAATTACAAAAATTTTTGCGATCGTTTTTCGATTTTAGAAATTAATCTTATTTCATGGTATACTACCAGCTGTCAAGCAAGTTGTAGTTGATCCCCACCAGACAAGTAGTTTTTTAGTAAATGGGTGTAGTCGAAATTTTGAATAAATCGTAGCGGTCGTCATTTTCAAGCTAGAGAGTTCGGCAAAAAAGTTTTAAATTAGCCTTAAGGTAATTTTTTGTAAACCACTTTTTTGGGTTCTGTGAGTACCAAAACGTGTATTTCCGTTAAAACTTCGACTGCCAAAATTTTCAGGATATCAATACTTCCCTATACCGGAGGCATGGGAAAGTAAAATGTTAACAGAACAAATATATGCAGGTAACTTCTCACCATTTCCACTTTGAAAATAATTGTATTTTAATGCTGTTTGTTTATTTTTAATATTTTGACGTATTAAGTAGCTAATACAAACGGCAATTAAGTTTGTAGTTCCAAGTTTTTTTGTAGTTAACTCTTCCTAGAAAATTTTTTAAATAAATTAATTTGAATATTTGCTAATTCTAGCATGTATTGTAACTGAATTTCGTATAGCAGAGCCATGAATGAAAATATATCAAAAAAGTATATTACTGCAGTCATATCTGTTGATAAAACCTTTTTTCCAGCATGCTGTACAAAATATCAAATAATAGAATGTAACAGTAAACAGATAAAAAAGAACTTTCCTTTAAACATGTACAACTTTTTATTTATTATTAAATTATATAATTAAATAATTAAAATGTATTACATTTACATATTAGAGGAGAGTGCCCGAATATCGCACACTTTTTTTCTCAAGTTTATATCTCTGAAAATAGTCATCTTAGAACTGCCACAATAGGCTTCTAGTACTTTGTACTTATCGCTAAGTAACATACGGTATCAAAAATATATTTAATCAAAACAAGTCTGTCGGTATAAAAAAAAAACAAAAAAGTGACACCTTTTGTCGCATATGCGATATTAGGACACGTTTAAACCGTCGATATTAGGACACCTTACGTTGAATTGAAATATAGAATGCTTTTATCATTTTATTTCACTATACTTATTATAAAATATACGTAAGCATTATCCAGTCAAGCAGAAGTCACATATAAACATTTTTTTCTTATCAGAGTTAGCGCATTGTTCGTGTCCCCATTTGTAACACTGGCAACATCTTATCCATCTTTCACCCTTTCTGTCCTCTGAATACAACCCCAAACA
>JABXWE010019937.1:0-18095 GCA_014611495.1 Limonius californicus | reverse complement strand
TTTTGTACAAGATATTGTTTCGGTCAGAGAAGTTTCGTTCGATTTTACCTTTTAAGTTACCTGTACCTTTGATCCCCGGCACAGAAAACATGGGTTAAGTTGCTTGGACGTTTCGTCTCAGGAAGTTAATTGCCTAATAATCATTCATACACTGAAACAGAATGGTCCAACCTTGAACCTATAATTAAGAAAGCAGCTTTTCAAGCTCTTGGACGTCGGAAGAGGAAGAAAAATTAACATATGGAGTAATGAATTAGAAGAAGCTACTAAACATAAATCAGAAGCATACCTCAAACTATTTATAATTAGAACACAAGAAAACGAGGAATATGACAAAAGAAATAAAGAAGGCAAACAAATATATAGAAGTCTAAGACTGGTCTAAGACACCAGGTTGTCGCGTGCCAAATTAATGACACGTGGTGATATAGTGAGCATCACACATTAGACAACTGCATTATTACCCCTTGTTCATTCGAACGCAGGTATTCAATTATTTAATTCGACTGGGTAGGCCACCTACCAGACATGGAGTAGGGGATTTGAATTCCCGACCTTCCCCACCGGAATCCAGTGCTCTAACCACTATACCACACTGGCGGTAATGTATTCTATATTACAGAAAATGGGCAACAGTTGTGGAGCCTACTTCAGCTTATTGTATAATGCTAATTAGATGTTTCATAATGAGATTCAATAGCCAATATTGTTATTTCCTACAACTTGTTCAAGAGAAGAATTACTTTTTCCTTCAATTGCGTTAAAAGATACCCTGTTTTTCCTTTAATTTTTTGTAGTACGTTTAACCCATAATGTAACGGAGAAGTGGCACGAAAGGGACAAGTAAATATAAAATTTTAATGATTGATAGTTACTTTCCAAATGATATAAAATTTGATGGAAAATATTTTGTGAGAAACATCGCAAAGGATATTACGAGGGAGGTTCTAATTTGACCTGCATTTTATTGTTTTCTGAATGTTATTGAAGAGATACCGCAAAGCGGATTTATATTAATCGAAGTAGGCATGAACCAACGCATAAACAATTGCCACTTGATTGTATTAATACTGTCAGTTGTATTAACAATGTCTGCAACAATGTGTCAAATGGTGTTGCACAACGTGTAATTATTAAATTTCATCACTCAGAACAGTCTATGAGTGGTGTAAATCCTTCCAGGATGATCATGAACGCATGTCGAACTTGCCGCATGCTGCCCGTCCAGCGTCTGCTGTGAATCTTGGAAACATTCAGAAAGTTGACCAGCTGATCCGGAGCAATAGGCAAATATCTGTGAAGAAAATGGCTGGGATTGTAAACACTAGTGTTGTAGTTTTCAAACTATTGTCTGGCGATGACTTTTTATCACTTATCATAACAACTGATGACACCTGGGTACACCATTATATCCTAGAAAGCAAGAATGTTAGCATGGAATCGCGTCACTCAAGCTCACCTCCGCCCAAAAAATTCAAAATACAACCATCGGCTGGAAAAGTTATGGCGACTGTGATTTACGTCGATTTTCTCGAAGAAAGAAAAACGATTAATTCAGCTTATTACAGTGAGCTTCTTGGAAAGGTTAAACTGGCCATACTAACAAAAGGAGGCGGTCTCTTAAGCAAGGGCGTTATTCTCCTGCACGATAACGCTCGCCCACATACAGCCCATCTAACGAACAATACATTGGCTAAATTGGGCTGGGAAGTACTGCCTCACCCCCGTGACTATCATCTCTTTGGGCCACTCAAAAAGTTCTTGGGAGGCAAGCTATTTGCTTCCAATGAGGAAGTGAAGGATCCGGTACAAAATTGGCTACGTCGTCAACCAAAAGAATTTTTTTTGACGGGAATACTGAAGTTACTGGAGCGACGGTTCAAGTGTGTTTTAAAGGGGGGTTGTTACTTAGAAAAATGATGTACATATAATATTAATTTATAGTTTGAATGACCAGAAAAAAATAAAATTCACATCAAATTTGAATCACCCTCCTATTAGAAGTTTCCAAATGTTGCTTCTGTATGCTAGCAAAAATCTGTAAAAATGAACTGAATAAATTTTTGGGAAAATACTAATGTCGATAAAAAACATGGTCGGCTGACAAATCTTACAGATGAAGTTGTTGCAGTAGCGCCTGAAATAACGGATAATAAGCCACGTAGTTTTATCCTTCCTTTATAGCAACTTGTAAATGTCTTTGTGGGAACATGTCATAAGATGTTGTGTGCACTTATATCCATGACGACTGACAAAAGTTCATGACATATTAAGATTCCTTCACTGCTTCAGTTGAAATAACTCTACATTTTGAAAAGTGGCTGCTTAAGCATCTGTGATTTCAAGACGATTCATTGAGCTAATTTGTATGGTAGTATTAATGGTGAAATATACCGGGAAGAAATTTTGCAACCGTTTATTAATAAAATGCATGATGAGGGTTCACAGGAAGGTTATTTTCTGCGGCGCTAGATCGCATTCTACATCCAAAACTTTGCAGTTATTATGGAAGCTTTTTAATTGTAGACTTTAGCAGAAACACTGGAAATCCCTGACCCTGGTTGATCTTGCGATTTAACCCCTTGCAAATTATATTTGTTGCCGTATATCAAGAATTCGATATGTAGAACTCATATTCAAAATTTAGATGAATTAAGTGATAGTATTACTGCGAAGTTTGATAAAAAACATGCCACGCATTTTTGGAGAATGCATTCGATGGTGTGAAACAAAAAGAGTACAGAAATGTATTGACGCAGGTAGTCGACATTTTGATCATATTTTATAACAAAAATAATAAAATTTCTAGTAAAATGTAAATATAGCTTCTTATTCTTTTATGCGAATGCAAATGTATTTATGAACGGTTTCTTAAAAACCATTTATTCCATTTTGACAATTTAAATTGACTTTATTAACTCCATAGTAACCGTCATAAAGAGTTCATGATTCACTAGTGAAATCAAAGCGTTTGAATTCCCTAGTGAAATCAAACCATTTTAAAAATTTCAAAAACGAACAGATTTTTGTTTATTTCTATTTATTTACTTATTTTACAAAAATATTAACATTGAATATTAGTTTTCGCCTTTGTAAGATGAAATATAAAAGTTACAATTATTCAAATTATTAAATTTTACATCAAATTGTGGATGAAGAGGCAAATTAATGTCTTGATTAGTTTCTTGGTTTGACACGGAATTTGATGCAGAGGAGCTTGCTGCGGAATTCAAGGCAGATCTATTATTAATGATTGTTGATGATTGCTCAATGATTCTTCTCGAAATTTCGATTTTATTGTTCAGAGAATCCTCTATGTATCCTTCGACGACACTATTCGAACGCCAACCGCCGTGTCTCTTTACAACTGCTAAATCTGCCCCAGAGTCTGCTAGTAGAGTGGCACTTGAACGCCTAAAACTATGACCCGTGTATTCTAGTGGATTTGAAAGGCCTAGAAATTGTGCAATTTTTCTAGGAATTGTTGAAAAAGTGTTCACTCCTACGGGTTGTACCGTGCATTTTTTGTTCTTGTAATTGATGAACAATCGTTTATGTGATATCTTTTCAGGCCGTAATTTTCTGTACTTTCGAAAAACGTCAATAGCAGAAACAGAGTTACTTCCATTGATGATGGTAAATGTTCTGGGTTTATGAGTCTTCGTGTCCGGAATTTGAACAACAAGTACGCTACCCCTGTCTTCTACATCATCGACTGACATGGCCACCAGTTCACCAATTCTACATCCTCCAAAAATTCCCACGATAAAAATTACTTTTTGCAATAAATATTCATCATCAGAAGCATTATCTAAGAACCTCTCCATTTCTTCGAGTGTGAACACTTTGGATTTCTTTGGCCTGTGCCCTACAGGCTGTTGTTTTAGGAAAGCAATGAATAGTTTAAACTTCATAAATAATAATCATTGCGATATCACAAACCTGCTTATATCAATATTTTCCTTCACAGATAACATTTTCTTCAGTTGGGAATAATACGACCACAGTGATGAAGATTTAGCATTTTTAGACCGTTCCGAAATATAAGCCAAAATAATGTTTTCGTTTACTCCTTTTGCATGTTTTCTCTTCCTCCACTCACAGAAATTCGTATAATCTTTTTCATATGAATGCTTGGATTTTGCTGGCACCACTTTATTCATAGCTTCCAAAGCTTCGTCCAAGACTGCTGAGGGTACAATAACTTCGTTTTCGTCTTTAACTTCTAAAATTCCAGACATTTTTGTCTCGCAAACACACAAAATCCGAAAGCGTCACAACTTTAGAACAATGTAAACAACTGGTTGTTAAGGTGTGAAAATTAGTTTCGCAGTCTACACGATTTCTCGATTGAATTTTTTTAATTCCAATTTGAATTTTATTCATAAAATCCGTCAAAATGGAATAAAAACATATAAACACCATGTGAATCAAACATATTTATTCACTCAAAGAAATGATCTCACTCGCACTGCGTGCTCGTGATCTCAACATCTTTTCGTGAGTAAACGTATGTTTGATTCACTTGGTGTTTAATATTTATTATTGCTCTATGGTTATATCTAGTGGATTTCGATTCGCAGATAGAATATTAAATCTGAGTAACGGATAATTTGTAGTTATCCACTGTAAGCTGATATTTACTATTTGTAACTTCACAAATACTAATCGGAATGTTTTTAATTTTAATAGAATTATACGTGTTGCCTCCAAGTCAAAGAAAATTAGACCCTTAAAAATCGAAAAAAATCCAAAATCTTGTAAAAATTCATAAAATTGTCGATCCCTCAAAATTGGGTATTAAAAAAAGCATCTAAAAAATTTCTAAATTGGTTTAAAAAAATGCTTAAACAACTTAGAAAGGCGTTTAATATCCGAATTATTAATAATAGGATGATCCGAAATTGAAAACAAATAAAAAGTCAATTTTCTCTAAAAATGGATGGGAAACTTGAAAACCGCTTAAAATTGTGCAGAAGTAATACTTGGTTTCTGGTTCAGGAGAAAATATCACCAAACTCCTTTATTTAAATGGATTTTCATTTGCTGTAGTTACAGTCTGTTGCTCACAACATAACACAAGTATTCAAATTGCAATTGGTCGTTTGGAAGTTATAAATTTGCTTTCTGTATCCAAATCTGTGTAAATAAATCACATTGAATGTTTTGATACATTTGCTATTGTTGTTTAGTTTACATGTTACAACTACAATTATTTTCACATTATTACAATTGGTTGAATAATATCATAAGAAAGATGATGGGGATGCTATAAATACGGAGAAGACAATACAAGCACATCTTTATACGTATAACTTACAATGCTTACAAAACAAAGCGGTAATAAATATAGTGCCACAACCAACAGAAGCCCTGGAAAATTCGCAAATTAATTAGAAAAATATACATATGTTGCGACCCATAGCTGACAACGCACGAGCAGTATGTTCGCTGTCAGAAGTGTAATTATCCACATTCATTGGCGTCATTAGGGGGAGGGGGGGGGGAGCCAACCATCAGAGAGGTAATGCCAACATTTTTGTGCATTTTTGCATTTTGCAAGCCCAACTTGCATGTACTGCAGCAATACAGCTCTTTACGATATTTGTTGAATGTTTTAACAAACATGCGCTCCGGCCAGAGCCGTCATTATTACCGAATTTTCACTTCAACCACATAAAACTACAGGTTGTCATATGAGAAGTTTCACTTGAGATGTGCAGAACAGGAAGCAAGACAGCATTCGGAGCAAAGCAGATGCACTTACTCTCGGTTCTCCACTTCGTCGAAGTACACTCATGTTAGTAAACGAACGAGCTTGCACAAAACTTGGACCCATTTGCTAACACAAGTAACGCGTACTTTTTCTCAGAGTGTACCCTATTTGAGTGCTCAACGTTTAGTAAGTAAATGAGCTACGCTGCAGATAATAGAAAAATGCCACCGCGCAACTGAACTCAAGTGAAACTTCTCATTTGACGGTGTATATGAATGTAAATGTATTTCGCTAGTTGGTTATCGGTGGTGCCCTGACAATATCTTCTTCTTCTTCTTCTTCTTTGACAATTCCTCTTTTATCTTACGGTGTCGAGGTTGCCATTCATTCATTTGGGATTAATTGAAGGTGATGGGTCCCATTTGAACTTGCATCACGCTCCTCCCGCTCCCTCAACTACATTCGCTCCATCCATTTTCACTATTTCGTTGGGTTACAATTAACGGCGCTTCTCCTAACCACTGGTTGACCAGGAGAAGTAACAAGGCCACACATAACATCATACATACAATTAACACAAATAGTGAAAATGGATAGAGCCCTGAAAATATCTCCTATGTGAAAATCTGCCATTTTACAGGAACCACAAAACGGTGTACGTTTTGTTTTTTGAACTGATTTTTCCGGTAGGGTCTGACACATTTTTATTTTGCATTAATACAACATCTTCCAATATAAACATCACTTTTTTTTGTTAGTGACCACCAGAAAACACCTTTAGGAGGTATTGATATTTATTTGATTGTGGATAGGTGGTTTTGCATTTTTAGGTAAATTGTCTAAGTGTTACACAAGAAAGATTTGAGTCAGATATTATAAGTTAAGAAAATTATCATAATATTTTATTTTTTTCATATGGCATCAATTTTTTGGAAGATATCTATGTCATGTAACACAGAAAAATCCAATAATGAATTTGTAAGAATGATATTTCTATTTTGGTAGTTGTAGTCATCTGAGAATAAGATAATTGCTAACTTTTGACTGGTACAGGATTTTTCTAGATGCTGTAGTATGATGGAAGTGAAAGTAGAAGCTTGAAGGTATGAACCTACTTCCGTGAACCAATAAGAGACCACTTCATGATAAGCCAAATTGTACAGGGTGAAAATGCAGCACCGCAGTTTAGTTTAAAAAAACGCTAGCATTTACATTGGGGCTCACTTTGACAGTCTGCAGACCCATTTTTAGAGCAACGCAGCTATTTTCTTCTAAATTAATTTTATCTATTTATTTTTCATCATGAGCTCTTATGGTTTTAGCAACGCGTGCACTTTATTCTTCATTGGGCACATTGCTTGTATTATATACAAGATACGTGGTCTTGACATTAATTTTTATAGTGATTTAGAAGATCTTCCATTGTTACAAACATCGGTTCTGAATATAAGTTAAGAGTTATTTTTTCTTGAATAATGGAATGGTAGTTTTGTCCATAAATGCATGTAAAAGCTCCGGAATTTTGTCAAATATTGACAATTTTCTTTTAGAACGGACAACTTCTTGTTAATGAATAATGTTATAGGTGTTTGGTTTATCCAGGATTGCACAATAAAAGATCCTATCCCCAATGTATTAAGAAACATAGTGAGGCAGACGATTTGTTTTTTGTCACTATATACCATTAATGGGAAAGCTTTAGTGAAATGTATCCTTACGCCTTGAATTTCCTTCAGTAGTCTCGTGTGGTGCTACAACATTTATGATTCCAACTTGTCTCAGACCAGAAGTGCTCAAAAAGTTCTCTTCTAAAATTTTCGAAAAATCGGTATAGGATATTTTCCTAAAACGAGCACAATTTCTTGGTTGGCAAGTAGGGCCTGCTGCTCGTATCCTATTATGGTGCACTATTCTATTTCTTCGAGTATATCCAAGGTATTGCTTTCCCTTCATGCAAAGTTTTTTATACTGTTATTTTTCCAGTTGTCTAGGTTTGTTAGCGTTTTCCTCTTGGTTTGATTTTCTTCATCATCCTATTCAGTTTTGAGAGTATCGGTCAGGAAATCTATAGCTATATTGTCATTGGACTTGGAATATTTTGTTCCGGTTTGGTTCGTTATGACATTCAAAAAACTATTATCGAGCATTGTACCAGTTAGTTACAAAATTTACAGGTATATTGTCATTGGAATTGTATTTTTTTCATAGTCTATATCCCCACTTGTTAAAGTACATAATTAAACGTTTTGTGATATTATCATTTTGTTGTGATGCATATTCAGTATAATACTGCAAAAACTAACTGACTCATTTTTATCTACATTATTTATTTTATTTTCGGTGCTTATCGTGGAGCTTTAAATTTGGTTTTGTCATAAAGTGTCGACATTAACATCACATTCCAAATCATTAAACATATTGTCGTCATCATTATTGGAAGTTCTTCTATATTAAAGTAATTGATTCTTTCAAAAGAATGTATAGAACATTTTTTTCCAATGTGTTACTGTTCAAGGCTAGATTGAAAATCTTTTTTAATATTTCAGACGTTGTAGGGAATCATTTGTAACTAAATCTATAAAGTTCCTTTAAATTTTTTAAAGCATGTTATAAAGGTGTTTATTATGAATTAAATTTGAAAAAACGCTAATTAATTCTATTCTCTAAATTCTTTGATATAAAAAATGTTAATAGTTAGATTCCAGTATCAATATCGTCTAACTTATAGTGCCAATATAGTAAAAAGTAAAGTATAACGAAGCATACAAAACTCGTTCGAAGAATATGTTATTAAGTAAAAAATAGTTTTATTCAAAATAAAAAATATTCTTTTGTCAAGACAACTCACCAAACAATTTCCCTTCTTATGCTAAAACACGAGGCGGGCGTGGGCTCGAGGTTAGCGCGTTAGACTTCTACGCTGAAGGTCCTGGGTTCAATTTCCAGTACCGGAACATCGGATTTTTAACGGCAAGGCAATGGCAAACCAGCGAGGTATTCTGCCTAGTAAATTTTCTCTGGAGTAGAAGTGTTTACACTTCTCGTGGTTCGGAGCCCACGTTAAGCTGTAGGTCCTCCATGTCTGTGGCACTCTAAACGCGCAACATATGCATAGAAGATAAGATTTCTAAGTCTCGTAAGAGATAAAGCTCTCTCTCTCGAAGAATGCTAAAACATGGCGCACTGGCAGATAGGAGATATTTCGTTAATGTGATGTATGTAGGTACATGAGTTATAAGATATTACTTTCAGCGATTTAAATATTGATGCTGTATTCTAGTTAGGTGGAGTTGCTGACTTGTGTATGATAATACATAGGTATACGTTTGGCACTAAATTAGAAATTTCAGAAAATTTGCAGATAAGAAGGATTGTCAGGACACCACCGTTATGTCATTAGTATTCCATTAATGTGGTGGTAACTCAGTTGGCAGAGCGCTTGCTTTCTGAGCAAAACGTGGATTCTGATTTGGTTTCGACTCCCGGGCGATATCGTGTTTGTTGTCAAGCACCTGCGGATATTTTGTTTATTTGTACAGCTTAATTTACGTTTAAAATATTTACATGTAACATGACGTCGTGGGGTTTTAAACACTTTTATAAAAACTAATTTTAATTTTTGTTTTCTGTAGGACGTTAGCTTTATACAGTCTTCACTTTATTTGCTCATCGTCAAGTAAAGTGTATACGGGAGTTTACGATCGCGACCATGTCACACGATATCGTCCACACTGACACGCTAGGCGATTGCGTTATGGGTTTTTGTTAAAAGTGTGTGGGACCTTATAGCTTGTGCTGCACTCATATTCTCGAGTGCGCTATACTGTACCATCCATACTAACGCGATGTACGGTTGCGGAAAGAGGATCGGTTGCAAGTGTATACGGAAGTTTAAGATCGCGACCATGTCACATGATATCGTCCACACTGACATGCTAGGCGATTGCGTTATGGGTTTCTGCTAAGTGCTAAAAGTGTGTGCGGAGCTTATCGCCTGTGCCGCACTCATATTCTGGAGTGCGTTATACTGTACCGTCCACACTGACACGATTTGCAGTTGCGGTACGGGGTTCTGTTGAATGTGTGTGCGGATCTTATAGTTCATATTGCGCTTTTATGTTTGCGAGCACGTTATATGATACCACCCGTACTGACACGCTACGGGATTCTGATGAAAGTGGGTACGAATCTTATCGTTTGCGTTGTGCCGTTAGGCTCGCGATGATGTTACACGATACCGTCCACACTGATACACAACGTAGTTGCGGTCCAGGGTTCTGTTAAAAATTTGTATCGTTCATGTTGCGCCCTTATGTTTGTGAGCACCTTACATGATACCGCCCACATTGACACGCTACGCGGTTACATTACGGGGTTCAGTTGAAAGTGTTCTTGGATTTTATCGTTCATACTGCGTGCTTATGTTTGCGAACACATTACACGATACCTTTAATACCATGTTGTAGGATATTGACTTTTTAGATATTTTTAAGTACTTTCTTAAACAAATTTGGGGATTTTTTCTGAATGATCCTATAATTTATGGGCGAGGAAGAAATGTTTAAAAGATGATACAGTATTACATAATTTAGAACATTTTTTATAGGGTTTTTAGCGATGTTTTAACGATTTTTGAAGTAACCAGTTTTCCCCTGTTTAGTATATTATTTGTAATTGTAGGTTTACATTGGGTGTAAAAAACGCATAACGTGGTCGATACGTTATATTAATTGTAATCCTCCTTTTTATTATTGATTTTATTACTCTATTTTGATACAAATGTAGAGTTTTTCGGGATAATTCTATAAACAGAAGAAATTTCAAAATGACTACAATTATTACTCTTCAACAGCAGCAACAAGATTTATAAAATATTTTACACGTTAAAATGAGTAGGAACTAGGAACGTGATGCTAATACGAAACCTGCAGTGCATGCAAGAATCCATTTTAAAATAGTATGTCAAAGTTACGTATACGGCTCGAAAGGTTACGGGCGAAAAAGTTAGTTAAGTATTCGACCTACATGTTGGATCAATTAACTAACGACTAACCCTTTAAATATTGCACGTACTTTACTTTTGTATTGATAATTACGTTAGACACCTACAGCATTTTCCAGTTAAGTAGTTAGTTTGCAATTCTTTTGCTTCGGATATAATATATCCGACATATTATGTCGATATATCAGATACATCACATACAATAAATTATAGTAGTCACTACAATCCAAATTGCTCATTTTATTATTCTCTATTTATATATTATCAGAGTAGGTAGAATAACAGTGTAACGTACGTTACGACATTTGCTAAGGGTCGTAGGATTAACTTTTTTTTGTTTACTAAATGTAGATGAGCAATCAGAATTATAATAAATTTTATAAACTCATCTTAAGTGAAAGCTGATTGTTTTGATTGTTTTAGAGAGACTAGCACTCAACAGTGCTGTTTCGCTAGTTTCCTTTACCTGTCGGCTGCGATTGATGAGGCACAAATGTAAGGACAAAATTGTATGTGTAACCATTTAATCACGTTATAAAATATATCTATCTTAATAAATATTTAGCTAAAGAAGGAAGTGAATATGATTTTCTAAACTCTGTTTTGAAATACATGTGTACCGTGTTTCCAAAACGTAAACCAAATTTCTATTTGTCAATGCTGTATTAATTTTTCTGTCAAAATAGGGCAGTTTGCAGTTTGTCCAAAAAGGATTTTTTGAACCACGGAATGAAACGTTACTTGTAATATTTTTGTAAGCCAGTATTTTTTTTTAAACGTTAACTGGTTCAGCACCCTAGGTGCTATTCACAGTAGTGTTTTGATAAAAATACATTAAATATATGAATTGCGAAGAGGACAGCAAAGGCTCCTCAGTAGCTAAATGTTTATGTGTTCATTCTTATTGCAGCTTAGATTAGTTTTTGTTGAGAGCAGGTTTATCACTGGTTAATCACTATCTTCGGTTAGCGGATAAACATCCTGGGGAAGTTTTCGTTTCAGTCTTCTGTGAATGTTCCTCTTTCCCAATTTGAAATACGACGCATTTTGGCAATTGTTTATATTACGTAAAAATTTTTTGGTGGTTTTCTTAATATGTTCTGTTATGAGGGAGATACCCAGTTCATTATGAATTTGCTGGTTACGAATAAGCCATTGTGCGTTAACAGCAATGTGTAACACTTTGTTTTGAAAGGTATGGATTTTTTGAATATTTGTTTTACTCGTATTACACCATATTTCAGATGCATACATTATGATCGGTCTCAATAAAGATGTATATAATAATACTGAACACTGCACTCGTAAGGATGACTTTCGATTAATTAAAGGGTATAACATTGTTAATCGGGCGTAGCAGTGGTTTAATTTATTATTTATATGCACACCCCACTTTAATTTAGTGTCCAGGAAAACTCCAAGATATTTCACAGCTTTATCTTTATCATTCCATAGGATCTGTTGACCGTTAATAGCAAAATCACGTGGGTTAGGTAGCTTTCGTAGAGTAAACACTTTAATTTCGCACTTGCTGGGATTTATTGTAATATTCCATTTCTTGTACCATTTACATAATTCGTCGATGTTTTCTTGGAGCGATGTCACTGCGAGATTGAGGTCACTGTTTTGAGTGAGTATGGCTATGTCGTCTGCGTCTGGGTCCTAAAATCGAGCCCTGGGGAACTCCCGCCTTTATAGCTCTTACGCTCGAGTAGGTGGCATTGATTTTAATTTGAAATGTCCTGTGTTGTAGGAACGATGCTATTGCTGCAATTAAATAGGGAGGGATCTTGTTTAGTAGAATTAGTTTATGTAGAAGTCTGGCAATCCATACTTTATCGAAGGCTTGAGCGATGTCAACAAAAGCTACGGCAGTATACTGTTTTTTTTCAAACCCGTTTTCTATGATTTCTGTTAATCTCTTCAGCTGATGGATTGCAGAATGTTTGGCTCTGAAACCGAATTGAGAGGTTGGCAGTATGTTGTTTTCTACTAATATTTTATTGAGTCGACAGTGTATGATCTTTTCCAGCAGTTTGGATAATGTACATAGAAGGCTGATTGGTCTATAACTGCTAATACTCTTTGCGTTTTTATTGGGTTTCTTGAATACTAGTATGAGCGCACGTTTCCATAAAGTGGAAAAATATCCCAATCGCAGACTGGCGTTGAAAATCGTTGCTAGGAAAGCAAGGGGTTTTCTAGTTAACTGTTTCAATATTATGTTAGGAATACCGTCATGTCCCGGAGATTTCTTGGTTGAAAGGGTTTTGATAAGTTTGTAAATTTCTGATGGTGAGGTAGGAGAAATTTCATGCTCTTCCTTAGGTATTCCAGCTCTAACTTCTTCTTCTACGCATTCGTTAGTGGAACTTGCATCGTCCTGCGGTGGAGTTGTAAAAACTTCCTCGTAAAAATCTTGCTTAATCGAGTTGGTATAGTAAACCAGTATTAAAAGCGTAACTGAAATTACTAATATCAGTTACAAATTTAGTTCTTTTTGTCAGTTAAAATGTATTACTCGTATATATTATTGAAATTTTGTTTCCGAATATTTTGTTTAAATGGCAGGCATAAGTTGTGATCAAATTTAGCAAATAATTTGCAAACTAAACAAAAAAATGGTTTCGTTAGCATCAAAATTTGCCTGATATATCTCATTTCCGATGTTACAACTTCGATCCCTACGTAAGAGGATTTTATTGTTCGTTTTTGCTTCCTTTTGTGGTTTCAATTTCATTTCCTCTGATATCTGGAGCCACTGTTGAAATCAGATGCTCTTCCTTTTATTGCGAACAAAAACAAATATGTGCATTTTTAAAATTATGGATACAATCTATTGGCAGGAAATTTCGGGCCTGACACCCTACTAAAATGTAATTTACTCCAATTTCATTTTACATACTAAGTGAATTACTGTCGCTAAATCATAAATAAATAATTGTAGATCTCTACCTATAGATACAACAATGGAAATGCGTTCCTAAATGAGTTGTATAGGGTACAAAAGATTTATTATTAATCATAATTTCCATAAACTACTGCTATATTTATGTTAGTGTGGGTGTTTCTAATTTAACTATTAATGACCTCTTTTTACAAGGCCTTTTATATTGCCACGTGTCGATAACTAATCTAAATTAGAAAATCAATAGTTTCGCATTCTAACCTAATTATGAACCTTTCAAACCGAGAATAGGGTTTTCTCTATTATTTTTCTGAGTAACTTACACAAGAAACGTAGTTATTTATGTACTATAAAAAAGATAGACAAACAGGCAGATTATATCCGAAATGGAGATTTTATACTTTTTTGTACTAAAACTTATAAAGTTGGTCATTAACATCATTAAATTACATATTTCAATTTAAACCCTAATAGGAAGTTCGATGCAAGTAGTGGATCTTAGCATTTATGCACCTACCATTTGTTACTATTCAAACTAAATCCCTTTAAGATTTCAATTAAATAGTCGGAGCTTCGCTAGAATTGATGAAATTATTTTCGATTTTATCGATTTGCTATATTTCAGTGATTCAAACACGTAATTGTTAGTAAGTCTTCGCAGTTTATTTTTCAGGTTTCCAGCACATTTATCACTATTATCCTATTTGATATTATGAATTCCATTATTTTGAAAATTGATATAGTAGCACAATTTTGTATTGATTCATAGACACATAGTTTTCTGTAAGCATTCTAAGTAGTGTTAAGGGCTATGTAGTATATACATTAGTCTATCGTGCCCTTGGTGCCTCAGGATCATGGGGGTCTCAACATCCAAAACAAATTAGATTTTTTTTTATATTTTAATGTTGTTAATTGATGAACATATAACATAATAAGGATATTGTAATGTGTAGATGGGCTAATTAAGCAAAGAGTCGCAGGAATTATTTACGCAATTCATTAAATCGGTTGCGTTTAACCGATTTCTCACTAATATTTATAGAAAACAATGTCGGTCGATCATTAAACTATTGTTTCTCCAACTACAAATGTTTACAATTAATAAATGCTTTTGAAAATGACATTATGCATGTCGAAATACGTATAAAGCACGACAAGCAAATAAAACCTGTTAAATTGTGACTATTATTATTAATACTAATATATTAGATTATGAATCTATTATTGATGGTTTTGCTAAATTTAAAGCGAGAAAAGTTTCACTTAATGTGATTACTATAAAGAGTTAATTAAATGTATGGAACCATTCATATATCTCGGTAACCATTCGTTAGATTTTTATGAATTTTCGTACAGGGTGATTTCAAAATATGGCGGATTCGAAATTGATATTGCTAATGTTGCCACCTTTTCAGTTTTTCCGAAATTCCTCTCAACTTCATTATTTCACACCCTATATATTTTTATAACATTCAATAGGGAATTTTCCATTGAGTTCATTGATATACCATGTTATATTTTTATTTTCATAAATAACAGAGATATCTCAAAACAAACGAACAAAGTACTCTTGAATAATAAAATCTAACTAAAACAAGGAGAAGCTACTCATTTAAGTAGGTGTTCAAATTGTTGTCCATTGACTGTCTGACAATGAGCTAAACGATTATACACTGCATCAACACTGTTTCTAATGTGTTCTCGTGGAATATCCTCCATCACTCTTCGGATAACAACTTTCAAACGTTCGAGATTATCTGGTCTTTCTTTGTAAACGATATTCTTAACATGTCGCTATAGAAAGAAATCTAATGGTGTAAGATCCGGAGAACGCGCTGGCCATTCGATGGTCGCACGTCGTCCTATCCATCGGTTTTTGAATATGTCATCAAGATATTCTCTTACATTACGTGCAAAATGCGGTGGCGCCCCATCTTGTTAGAACTAAATATTTTGACGTACTCCATCATTTCCATCAGGGAACAAATTTATCAGCGCAGGGAGAATTTCATTCTGTAATAACATGAGGAATCTGTCACTATTCAATGTTCCTTCAATAAAGAATGGTCCAATAATTTTGTCGTCAATGATACCAGTCCAAATATTCAATTTCTTGGGGAATTGATTATGGCTTTCTTGGACCCAATGAAGATTCTCGAAAGCCCAGTATCGATAATTCTGCCTGTTGACCAACCTAGATAGACAAAAAGTGGCTTCATCGGAGAACAAGATATTCCTAATGAAGCTATTACCTCTCTCCATTAAAATTTCACAAAATTAATTCCTTCTATCAGAATCGCCCTCAATCAGTTCGTGGATCAAATTCACTTTATACGGCTTCATGTTCTCTTTCTTCAAAATTCTCACCACTGACATTTGACTATCCATTATCTAAGCCTAACTGAGTTGAAGAGGTATGTGGTTGATCCACGGCTGAAACTACGTTTTTGGACGTCCTGATTTTCGAATATTCTTCACATTTCCAGATGCTCGAATCGTTTCAATGTTTTGGATATTACCTATACTTCGTGATATAGGGTCTCGATCTGGGTGAGTCGTATTGAAGAGATTTGAAACTTCTTTCTGAGTTCGTCTTCTATCTCCGAAATCAATCATGATCAATATCTCAATACGGTCTCGTTCCGAAAGTAACATACTTATTATTATCGAAAAAGTTTTGTTGTTTCACAATACGATTAAGGAAATTATAACTTAGACTTTATTGAGTCAAGAAAAGTATTGACAATGCGTCAGAATATTCTAATAATTAAGATATTAACATTTCTAATCAGCCTTTTTGTTCTAATCAGCTTTAATAATTCAGGAATACTTTGTTCGTTTGTTATTATTGAAAATAAAAATATCACATGGTATATCAATGAACTCATTGAAACATTATCTATCGAATGTTATAAAAATTATATAGGGTGTTTCATTTGAAATAATGAAGTTGACAGGAATTTTGAAAAAACTGAAAACGTGGCAACATTTGCGATAACATTTTCGAATCCGTCATATTTTGAAATCACCCTGTACGAAAATTCAGAAAAATCTAACAAAGGGTTACCGAAATATATGGATGGTTCCATACATTTGATTAACTGTGTAGGTACCTATGTAAATGTATATCGAACTACTAAAACACATATAGCAGTTATTTTTCTTCGAAACAAACACTACTCTGTTTATCGTCTGCATGTGCTTTTTCCTTACTGTAATAATATTAAAAGGGATGCACACCATGATTTTATTTTGTACTATATGGGTAAGGGATTTTTTATACAGAATGTGTGTTTGTTTAGTTGTATAATAATAAGCGTTGTATGTTTTCATTCGCGTATTTTAGTTTAACATCCTTAAAGAATACTAATTAAAATTAGTAGTGGTAGCGGCAGGGGGGCTTGGAATCAGATTGCGCTACGGTCTGTGTCGGTTTTTCAATTTAATTTGGTCACGCAAGGTTTTAATAAAACTGTTTAAGATATAGGTACCCACCCTTACGAAAGCGCGCTTTATGCCACTTCGCTTTTACGCAAGAACTACAATGCTACTTGTTTTCGCTAACTGAAAGAAATTCGAAAAGGATTCTTTGCTTTTAAAAAAGGTAAAAATGGCGTTATGTAGTGTATAGGTTAATTGCAATTTATGGCTTCTTGGCTTTATGCCGTTTGGGCTTACGGAAGGTTTCATAGGTACGCCCTACTTGCTGAGAGTTAGGGAAAACTGTATTAGGGAACCTACTTGTATAATGTAAGGTACTCAGCAACTAAAAAAAAGGGCGAGCCCATAGAGAAATAGTAGCAATTCGTGGAGAAATTAAGAAATTGCTTAAACAAAATGTAATAAAAGGTATTCATATTGTTTTCTTTTGCCTGAAATCTAGGTTAAATAATGCCTAAGTACAGTAAACCGAGGAGGCACATTTTTCAACTTAAAATGCTCTGAGTGCCTTCCCAGTACCCCAGTACGGGTTTTTAACTGGCGTTCTCCCTCTCAAGGAAATGACAAACCAGCGAGTTATTTTGCCTAGTAAATCTTCTCTGGAGTAGAAATGTTTACACTTCCCGTGGTTCGGGGCCCACGTTAAGTTGTAGGTCCTCTATGTGTGTGGTATTTTAAAACGCGCGACACAGATATGGGATAGAAGAGTAAGAGACAAAACACTCAAAAAATACACAAAATTAAATCAACTTTAAAATATAAAGTTTTTCTCGTCATTTAATTGGTTGTGTAGTTTAGCTACTACTTTCACATTTTCTATTGTATATTATTAAAACGGTTATTGCGAGACTTTATATAACATATATATATACAGATCGTCTCTGTTTTTTTGGAAACATAGGAAATACATGAGTGCAACAAGGAGGTGGGATAAAAGATAGAGAAATGATATATAGGGTTTGGGGAAGGGAAAATAAGTATCCATGGACACCAACAAATAGTATGCCTTGACCGTATTAAATTTA
>JABXWE010019935.1:0-23734 GCA_014611495.1 Limonius californicus | reverse complement strand
AAAATAAGTGGACGCGACTGCCTCCCTGGACTTTCCCATACTGGAAACTGTTCATATCATCTTTATTTCAAATTATATATATATATATATATATATATATAAATAATAATTATATATATCAAATTAAGTATTAAATACAAAATTTTGATAAATAATTTATAACTTGTTGTTGTAATACCGGTTAAAGAAATGAATGTAGCGCGACAGTATGGCAATGGTTCTGAACCAACCGGGCTGTCCGTACCGCTAGGCCGTCGCGCGGTCTAACTAGTACCAATCGCTATTGCTACCGAGGTAAAATTTTCTAAGTCCCTGGAAATTATATTTTGTAGGGCATAAAAAATCGATTTTTTTTATTTTCGCGGAAAAAGATTCTTTGACGCAAACAAATAACAACCGTTAGAATAAAAAAAATATATTTTCTAAAAAAGAGGGGGAGGGGGCCGGTGCGCTTACATATATCCACGAGTGTAATATTTCTTTGCATATTCATATGCTCCATTACGCACTGAGCGATTCAGTGAAAACCCCAGCTTCCTATCTTTTTTCGTTTATTAATTAAAGGAGTTTGAAGTTTCAAACTTCCAAGCTTCGTAGAGGGCGCCACAGGAAAATTACGGAGTTCTTCAAAAACATATCGATAGCCCCTTGCGAGGTCTATCGACATATGAAATTTAAAAAAATTCCTTGGAGCAGTTTTTGAGAAATAATTTTTTGAAAATTTCCAAAATTTTGAAAATTCGTAATTTAGGCCCCTTATAATTTTTCAAAAAACTTTTTATATCACCTCATTTTACCCTTCATATACTATTCAGAAAATGAAAATCATTTGAATCGATTCATCAGTTTTCGAGTAATTGGGCGTTAAACTCAAAATTTTCAAAAAATCATAGCGCCCTTCATTTTAAAGCTAGCGAGTTCGGCAAAAAACTAGCAGATTTGTCTTATGACCCTCTATCGTTATCCGCGATAAAAGTTTCAAAATTGTAATCACGAAAAAAGTGATACCAAAAAAACATGCGTAACTTCCGCTTCCGGTTTTGGATTTTTTGAAAAGCTTATTTTTTCGATGAATTTTCGATACACCCCCGCATTCCAAAGCGCATCAAAATCGGAGCAATACTTTCGGCTGTAGGAGCGTCACATACGTACGTACATACGTACATACGTACCCACCCACAGACAGACATTTTTTAAAAACCACTTTTTTGGGTTCCTAGAGACCCAAAACGGATATATCCGGTAAAATCTCCATTTCGAAAATTTTCATGATTTCAATACTTACCCTATACCTATAAGGTATGGGAAAGTAAAAACGATTGGTTAAAGGAGAAATTGGAAGAGATTGAAGAAGACAGAAGTAATAACAACTTAAAACAATTTTACAAGAAGATAGAAGCACCAACCAAACGCTCCACAAAAACAAGAGGATTAAAAGATACTAACGGAATTACAAAATATGAGAACACGGAAATGATAAAAATCTGGGATCGGAATGTTGGGTGTAGAAGCCACGAGCCCAGGCAATGAAAACAAGGGAAATAATGAAAAAACCACAAGAGAAAATCCTGAAGTAGAAGATATTATAAATTGCACCACCGAAGAAGAGATTCGAAACGAAATAAAAACTCGCAACGGTAAAGCGACAGGGGAAGACAAAATAGCAGCAGAGTTTCTTAAATATGGAGGGGAAACAATCCAAACACAAATATGTAAACTTATCCAAGAAATATGGACACAGAACAAAATGCCGCTCCAATGGGATTAGGGGAAAATATCTCCAATCCATAAAAAGGGAGATACAGAAGAATGCAGAAACTATAGACCAATAACGATTCTTAATATCACATATAAAATCCTATCAAACATCATAAATAGCAAACTGAAAGTCTAAGCTGAAAAAATACTGGAGGACTTTCAAAATGGCTTCAGACCAAGGAAATCAACTTTAACGGCAATACACACTTTACGAAAAATCCAAAGAATATAACAAGGAACTACACGTGATTTTTATAAATTTCCGAAACGCGTTCGACTCGATAAACAAAACTAAAGCACTACAAGAATTAGGAATGTTGGGAGTCCCAGTGAAACTTGTAAAAATTCTGGAAATGACATTAAAAAATAATAAAGGCAAAGTAAGATTCTAAGGATTAGTATTAGACGAATTTAGCATTACAAAGGAGTGAAGCAAGGAGACTCAATCTCCCCAACACTGTTTAACCTAGTCCTTGAATGCATTTTAAGAAAAACAAACCTAAATAGGAAGAATAGAATAGAAAATGGAATGCAAATAATAGCCCACGCCGACGACCTAGCAAAAACTCAAAAAAAGACTTAAAAGAGCAGTTGAGAAACTAGACATTGAGGCACAAAAGTTCGGGTTACAAATAAACAAAGGCAAAACAAAATACATGAGAGTTACAAGGGACAAACAAAAAACTGTAAATCCTATAAAAATAAAAAAAACTACAAGTGTGAAGGGGTATTACAACACTTCAACTACTTAGGAGCAATAATAGGACAAAAAGGAAAAGATAAAATAAAAGAAAGAATCCTGAAAGGATACCAAATCTTTGGCATCAATAAAAAACTACTGAAGTCCAAAATGATCAGCAAAAAAACAAAAATTCAAATATACAAGACCTGGATCAGACCAGTTATTTCTTACGCGCTGGAAACAACAACCATAAATAAAAAAGAAGAAGACTTAAAAATACTGGAAAGGAAGATAATGAGAACAATACTGGGGCCAGTCCTCACAAGAGATGGACAAAAGAAAATACAGGAAAATGTAGAAATAGAAAAACAATTAGACGGAGAAAATATATTTAGACATATAAAAGCAAAACGACTAGAATGGGTGGGTCATATTATGAGAAGAAAAGCAACAGAAATAACAAAGAGAATAACAAACTGGACCCCCCTAAGGTCAAGAGCAAGAGGAAGACCAAGAAGTAGATGGTGGAATCAGGTGGAGGAAGATATAAAAACGTTGAAAATTAAAGACTGGAAAGTAAAATGCAAAGAAAGGAAAGAATGGAAAAAAATTACAAAAAAAGCCAGGACTAACATAGATTTGTAAACATATGTACAAGACGAGTCATTCACCTCTTTAAATGGATTAAAGAGCGTTTTGCTAGCCATAATCCCCCGGGATTGAACGGCTCTGAGGATGATGATGTAGTATATTGGGGTTATTTAAAAAAATTACTAAAACATTAGAAATTTCTGTCATGAAACATTTGGAATTTCACTCATAAACATAGTGGTTTACTTTGCATAAATAGTTTTAATCGATCAATACCTAAAAAGTCAAAGAAAAAACTTGTAAGTCGCTAAAGTTATAGTGTTAAAAACTTCCTTAAACTACAAGAAAAAGGTTGCAGGCAAATGGTAACATTGTTTTCTTTATAGGGAAACTTTTTCAGATTACAGGAAAATAAGTTGCAGGCAAAATGATAACACTGTTTTCTTTATAGGGAAACTACACAAAATTTGGGGTTCGAGCCATTGGCGGAAACAAAAGATGAGCACGTATCACAGTTAACTCCCACCGGCGACTTCACTTCATTAACTACACCGCTGCTAGAAGGTGAAGTTGCTGAAAGTACAATCAAGGTAAGCATCATTGGTATGACATGCCAATCATGCGTTAGAAATATTGAAGAAACTGTGGGCAAGAAGCGTGGAATTTTAAATATTAAGGTAGGCAGATGCTTATTATTTCTATTATCTTCACCAGGTTTATGTTACTAATTTGTAGGTGAATTTATCAGAACAGTGCGGTTTGATTCATTATAATACTAATTTAGTAAGTCCCCAAGATGTGTGCGATTACATCGATGACATGGGCTTTGAGGCATCCTTGCCTCTGCTGCAGGATAACCAACTTGTAAATACCTGTGCTGTCCATATAGATGGCATGACATGTAATTCATGCGTGAGGAGCATTGAAGGTGTGTTGATTTTACTCTGTACTTTTCGTCCTCGATCTCCCTCTTTCAAATCAATCAATCAATCAATATCCTTAGGTGATTTTTTAAATAAGGGTTGTGATGTCTATTTTGTGTTTTAGGGATGCTTTCTGGTAGAGAAGGTATAAAAAGCATAAAAGTGGACCTGGGAGGGAGAGAAGGTCAAGTGCAGTTTATGCAGAGCCTTATAACCCCTGATGATATTGTGGAGCAAATCGAAGATATGGGTTTCGAGGCTCACATCAAGTCTATTAATGGGAGGGCTGTTAAACAAGCACAAGGTAAGATTAATATTTAAGTAAGTACTAGGTAAACATTGAGATGTTGCATTATTCAAGCTACAATTTGTACCTTTTATTTTCAATTATTATACAGGGGTTTTCAGAAGTGCTAATGGATGTATTTATAATGTAAGGGGAGAACAAAAGGCAGAGCCGTTTTACTTGAATTAGTTAAACAATATCATTTCAAAATATCTTTTAAGATATTTATGACAATGTGATTTTTTGGTATCATAAAGATATTTAATAAACAACTCTGAAATATTATTTTTATGATTGTAAAAAAATTCAACAAAGATTTTCCCAATCCAATGAGAATGTTAGTAACTAACAGGTTGTTACGGGCCAATTGAGCTTTTTCGACGACCCGTAACCAGATGGATGGAAAAGGCCTACAGCTTAGCTCAGAGGAGTAGGGGGAGTTCGTGAAAATTGCTTATGGGAGAAAATCTTTAGTTGTGTACAGGGTAAGTCAAGATAAGTGGGCGCCACCTTCCAAATCCAGTTGTTTGTAGGTCCTCGTGGAAGGCCGAGAAGCGAACAGCTTACGGGAGTGGAACCTACCTTTATTGTGCCTCCTCCTATATATTTTGAGCTTGCAAAATTTTTACACAAACAAATACAGAGTACACAAAAATAAAAGAGGCAGTAAATTTTAAAACACATATAATGGAATTATTGATATGGCGATACAAGATGAAAAGGCAGGATATGGCATTTTTTATGAGTTTACAAATAATATTTGAACGTCCAAAAAAAAACACAACTCGCCGCCGTTGACGCACAATATTTAGGATATTTCAATGAATCTGTGTGGCCAATGGCGTAGAGTTTACAGGAAAAATACAGTATTAATATCTTTCACAATTAACAATAAACAAATGGCGACTGAAGATCGCTTTTAGGTTGCGTAAAACAAGTTCAATATCGTGGAATTTTGCAAGTTTGCGCGAGAAAAAATAAAGGTTTCTTTTACACTGCACAAAAAAACTGGTTCTTTACCTTGAATTTCGGAGGAGGCAGACACAATTCCGGGAGGGTTGATTTCCAAATGCAGGTACAGTCGAGAAAGGGGTATTTTACGGGAAAAATGTAGAAGGCCTCAGGAAAGCAGGGGGGGGGGGACGAAACGTGGGTAGATGCGCTCCTGGGGAAGCAGATTATTCCCAACAATCACCTTTTCACGGGTTCCAACGCTTTTTATCCGAATAAATCGAGAAAAGAAACAATCACAATTGATTGTTCTATAATCAGGCCACACTGTTAAAAACTGATATAAATCCGACTTGACTTTGTCGAAATGATATTAGTTGCCCAAAGCAATATTCGGTACGATACTTGATTTAACAGGTGCCGCGAAAGAAAACCTGCTTTACGTGAACGTTCGTCTCAGACCCAAACTCGGTGCCCACTTGCAGTACTTAGCGTAATTACGGCCACCGATTGTTGGAGTTTTCGGAGAACCGGAGTCATCAGAGATCGAAAATTGACTCCTCGAAAAACTCAACGGGAATCTGCACCTTCCCCCACAAAAAGAATTGCACCATATTTCGACATGTGATGAAATGTTCCAGAATAAGGGACACGTGAGACTTTCGAGAAAACCTTCGGGAGGCGATATGCTGACGCGGCTACAGGGGAATTCTGAGAAGTGTTTAAGGTCACGCACGAGAAAAACAAAAGTCGGCAGTTTCGACACAAAAGAAACTGTTAACATATGTCAAACTTAAAAAGACACAACAAAATAGCGAAACGGTAACCCAAAATAAGACTGCAATTAAAATAACGTTATTAATTCTTACGAAGCGGCAATCAAATTACGGAATTAATTCATATAGAGCGGCAAATTTGAAAATAACATAACAAGGTTGCTTAATATCTTGCATAAAAATTAATTAAAAATATCTGTTTTCCTTAGCGGAACTAATGTTTATTTACAAATTCATCTCTTTGGAAGGTTATTAACCAAACCTAACATTATTTTTAAATGACGTCAGGGGTCTTGTGAGACCCCTGGGTGGCCATTTCGATACACCAGACCCTGGAACCGGATACCCATTACTTCGGGGCTTGGATCGTCGAATACCTTTAATAAACATACGTTTTCAGTAATGCATACATGCGCCTACATAAACCATACACACCTGGTGATATTTACTTACCACTGTACCATTACTAGCACTTATCTCTACATTAGTAACTTGGACGGGTTTACCCTGGGCAAAACATTTTGTAGTGTACGTGCCCATTGTACGGGTTACACTCATACATCTTGTTCAATCTTCTCCTTGATTATTATTTTAGCCATTTCTGATATCGCCGCCCAGTTAGCTTCGTTCTACAGCATAGTCTTGATGACATTGCCTGCTGTTATGTCTCCTCCCACTTTCCGATTCGTGTCTCTTCGAGGTGTGTCGAACTTTTAGCGCATTTGAAGAATGTGTGCTCCGCGTCGTCCCTTTCGTACTCGCAGAAGATGCATCTCTCTTCTTCCGATTTCCCTATTCTTTTCTTGTACGTCATGAAACTACCACGTCCTGTGAGCATTTGGAAGCTCACTTCCCTGTGTTTCCTTTTCAGCCAAAGTTTCAGGTCCTTTATTAGTCTTTTCGGCCAGTTTGCTGTTCCTGTGTCCGTGTTCCAGCTCCAGGCTCATTTGTTACTTAGCTCTTCTGCAATTTCCTTCTTCCTGTTTTTGTTTTCTCCGTATCCTTTGGCTCTCTCTTCCACCATCAGCTTCATGGGCTTCATCCCGGCTATAGCCTGCAAGGCTTCCGTCGGGGAGCTTCCGTTGTTCTTTGTTTAACATTCCACTGTATTTCCGGTGCTTGGTTGCTTTCTCCCATATGGGGGCTGTGTAGAACATAGGGGAGTAGGCCACGGCGCTTAACAGTTTGGTTTTATACTGCCTAGGGCTCCTGATGTTTGGCATGTATCTGGTTAGGGCAGTTGTTGTTTGCCTACTTTTTATGTAATGTAAGCGATGTGTTGCTTCATTCCTGCATTTCTTTCGAAGTACTTTAAACTTTCTTTATTCCTTATTGTGCTGTTTTCCGTTTTTATCTCGATTTCCTTTACCTTGTTTCCTCCGTAAAGAATAACCATTTCTGTTTTGTCTGCAGCTAGGGTTCGTTTCTTTTTTCTTATGTTGTTTGTTATTCTCTGCAGTGCTGTTTCCGCATAACATTTCAAAATGTTCGCCGTTTTAGCGGTTAGTAGGACTGCGGTATCATCTTCGTGGCAGAGAATTTCCATCCCTTCCGGCGTCTCGGGCGTAGGATAGAGCCTTGGGGAACGCCGCAACTCATCTGGTATTCCATATCTCATTCTATTGTTAAGGTAACTACATATAATTCTTGTGAGGTAGCCGCTGATATTTCTCCTCTTTAGCTCTTTGACAATTTCATCCCATGTAGCCGAATTAAAGGCGTTTTTTATGCCCAGCGTTATAAGCAGGCATAAGCTCCTGTTTTTATAGGCTTTTTCTTTTACGCTGATGATTTGCTCCTTAATTACTTTCATGGGGTCGATGTTGGATTTACCTTTCTGAATCCGTACTGCTTTCCAGAAATATTTCCCTTCTCTTCCAGCTCTGATGTTAGTCTAGCGTGTAACATCCTTTCTAAGCATATCGGTCTATACTTTTTCGCTTGCTGGGCTTCGCTGCTTCTCTTTTCGATAAAGAATATTTCGGCTTTCTTCCATGCTTTGGGGAAGATTCCGTGGTACAAAACGCTGTTCATTATGGCGAGTGCTGTTTCCTTGTCGGCTTCTATGGCTGTTTTAACTATTTCTGCTGTTAGTCTGTCTGGCCCTGGGGCCTTCTTTGTTTTTATTTTCCTGGCAGCTTCTGCCATTTCTTCTCTACTGAAAGGCGGTACTTGTGTTACGTCGATGGTTTCCCAATTATTAGTTTGACGCGTTGGGAAGAGTTCTCTTACTGATATTTAGTCTGTTTGTTGCAATTCTGTTTGTCTATTTCTTCGATGAGTTCCCTCCATTTACTTGGCTTAGCTTGATTAATCGCTTTATTACATTCTTCCTGTGCCGTTATGTATTCAGTCTTTGCCCTTTGTTCTGTTTAGTCTTGTTGTGGCTCTCTTTTTCTTCATGCAGGCTTTCCGCTTCTGGGCTATGTCTTGGTTCCACCAGTAAACGGGTTTTCTTCTTGTGCTTCTGTTTATTGGTTCTAGGTCTTTTGCACAGTTATCTTGTATTGCCTTTATGTATTCCTTTGGTGTCATTTGTTCAGCCCTGGCTGCTAGTTTTCTCCTAAGATCTATCTTGAGTTTTTGGAGGTTTTGTTCGGTTGTCTTCCATCTTGTGTTTCCACATTGCTTTTCTACATGATTTACTATGCTTTTTTCTATAGAAAACAGTATGCTGTTATGTATACTTGAATTTTCTTCGTCGGTGACCTTCCAGTCTTTGCATCTCATGGCAATGTTTGGACTTGCTAGCGTTACGTCTATGTATGAATTTCCACTTTCCTTTTCAAAGGTCGGGGTGTCTCCTTTATTTAGTACGATGAAGCCTGTTTCCATTGCCCATTCCATTATGGGTGTCCTCTGTAGCCTGTGCGTGGTCCGCCCCAATAGGTCGACTTAGCATTTAAGTCCCCGGTTAGGATTATCTCCTTCCTTTGGTCGGTATGCAGTTTTATGCTATTTTCTATTTCGGTCCAGATACTTTCAAAGTTTATGTTGCTTATATTTGGCGATATATAACAACTATATACCATTGTTTCCTGTAGTTCTGCCCACACGAAGCCTTGTCTCTTACCTGTGTTGTATATTTTAACATTTGGGTTTATTATCCTGATTGCTGCATCCTTGTTTATGTCTGTGAACCAGGTAGCATTTTGCGTAATATTTTTATTAAGTTCGCTTAGTAGTATATCGTTTTTCTTGTTTATTGCAGTTGCCATTACCATGTCGTGTGATGTCAGACTTCCGCCCACGTTTGTTTGCAAGAATTTAAGTAACATTTCGTGCAGACCTTCCTCTCTTTTTGCTCCTTAGTTCTTCGATTAATTGTCTGTAAATGGGACATCTTAGATTGTCCGCCGTGTGTCCTCCTTTGTTACAGGCATAACAAAACCGGTCCTAACTTAACGTAACTTAACCTAACCTAACCTAACCTAACCTAACGTAACCTAACCTAACTCTTCCCATCACGGGTATTACATTAGAATACTAAAATAATTCAGTGATCAATTTAATATTTATAATTCTTCTTAAATTTTGTTCCCATCAATACTTTACTGTGTTACAATCTGTGTTTGAAGGACATCTTGATGTTTAGCATTAACTGCCACTATCTTTGACAGTTATGCCTTCCCCTACAAAATTTATTGTGCTATTGAGACACTCCTTTACATGTTCAACTACTCTTGCAGAATGAAATCATTTCAAATGTTTCATCCTTTTTATCTAAGCATGCACTTACCTTTGTCTAATTCATAAATTCATGTTAGGTAAGTTATAATTTTACAAGATTTAGAAAAGATAATTGACAGATGTCTGATAGCTTCTTGATTACTTATATGCAGCCAGATGTGTAGAGTATATCTGAAATCAAGTGGGCATCTGTATGCTGAGGTATATCTTACTTTGGTGTACAAACAAGACCAATTCGGTTAACAACTCTATATTTTCGTTTCACTCTCTCTGATATCTAATAAACAATAAGTCGTGCAAAGCAAGAAGAGCTTGTATAATAGGAAAAATGAAAGTTTTAGGAATGGTCTTTGCTTAGTTTATAGAATACAAAAGGTTTGAGGTTATGTTTGTACCTTAAACTGAAGACTAATTTATTCTGTCTTTTTTTTAATAGCCCTTATATCATATTTGTGATATGTACAATTGAAGGTGACATGTAAGTGCTAGTTTGCTTAGTTTACCATGATCACCCACTTGCCTTCTATGGTTTGTACAATTTAAAATTTAATTTTGCAGCCAGAAAATACTTATGCACTGAAGTAAACAAAAAACAAACGAAAAGATTCAAAATTGCTGTGAAATTATTTTTATTTTTCTGTTTAACAAAACATTCTGGTACAATTGTTGTTTCCTAGTTTAAAAAGTAATAGTTGTCTATCTCCAAAAACATGTGATATAAACTCTATTTGTTGAGCATTGAGCTAGAACGTATACAAACGCTTGACACGTGCGTTGATTTACCGGATGTGTATTTACGTAATATTCCTTGCGTTTCTAAATTAACGTTCGTGCCAGAATTATTTTTTAGAAGAATTGGTGGTTCCGAAAAGAACAATTTTTTTAAGTAAAGGTGTTTTTTGGACTTGGAGACATCTGCATTACAACTATTGACGTAAAAGCAATCTGCTGTTAAGTAGTCCAAAAGTTTTTTTCTAACTCCGGGAGATTTTGGAGAAGACAAAGTAATTATGAGTGCAAAGTAAAGGTTTTGAGCGTCAATTTCTCCTTAAGTAACGACACATTAGCATTATCTAGCGTAGACCAATCACAGCGCGCGCTCGGGTGCATTTGTTGACGTTCCACCTCGATGCTCAACAAATAGAGTTTAGTACTTTATGTTACCAATATCTTTATGTGTAGAATCTACATTTCTCAATGCAGTCTTTCATGAAATAACTAGAATAATTTATGACATTAGTCCGGATTAGATTAGGTTAGCTCAACTCAGCTTAAATTGGGTTAGGTAAAAGTTTTGTAAGGTTAAATTAAGGATATGTCAAGATTAGACTTGATTAAGTTTAAAAAGATTATCCACTTTAAACCATATGATCTATGCGGTGCATTGGTACTTCATAAAATGGCCAATTACAGAATGTGATTATGATATTAGATTAATTTTTTTATTGTCATCTATGGTGAGAACAATGATGACCTTTATTTAGTTCATTAAAGTCAATATATTTTTATGTTAATTATTACACAACATTCGTCCTCTGATAATTTTGCCTTCTGATTTCAGAATACAACAGTCCTGCTAATGGTTCTATTAACAAATCTCATATATCACAGCAGGTCAGTGAAGTGAACTTGGAAAAATGCCAGTTGCATATCAAAGGAATGACGTGCGGTTCGTGTGTAGCTGCAATTGAAAAGCACTGTCTCAAAATTGAAGGTAATATCATTGACAGTAAATGTCAGAAGATACATAAACATGATTTTCAGGCTGCCACAATATACTAGTAGCTCTCTTGGCGGCACGGGCCGAAGTAACATACAACCCCGCTGCAGTAACCCCCTTGGAAATAGCAACCTCTATAACAGATTTAGGCTTCCCGTCTTCTGTACTGCAGCAAAATGGTGCTGGAGAATCGGAAGTAGATCTACAAATAAGTGGAATGACATGTGCGAGCTGTGTGCACAAAATAGAAAGCAGCATATCAAAATTGCCTGGAATACTTAGTTCTCAAGTGGCTTTGACAACACAGAAGGGGAAGTTTAGGTTGGTTTTAATATCGTATATTTTGTTATATTAAGTAGAATAAGGTATGCCTTTGTAAATATTAAAATATGTAGAAATTCCAATGATTGACTTGCAGATTTCCACTATTAAAAAAAAAGTTTAAATGGTATACCTCAAAAAGCAAGTATTGAATAATATTCTAAAATTATTGATAGAAGCTGTATATACTAGAATATACATTGCAAAAATGCAGGGAAACATATTTATTAACTTTAATTGATAATTAAGTTTAGAGTATTATTTTCTACCATACTTTGATATAATACGTCTTCGGTAAAATATATTGTATACTGATATTCAGAATATCCAATTTAAAAATATTCTTTCTCACAATTTGAATTAAAAATTAAGTCCAGAGTATTTGCATTTACGTGACTTTGACGCTATACAAGTGTTTTAACACTTTCCACACTGATCCCTGGGGATTTTATGTCTCTATTTTGGTCTTTCTCATTTCCATTCACTATTATGGTTTTACTTTTATTGGTATTCACTTCTATTTCCATCTTCTCCAATTCTTCTACTCATAAGTACAACCTGACAACCTTATAATTTTTATTAACTGTCAGTGAATCGTCCCTTTGGACGCCCTATGATGCTCAGAGGACCAACAGGAACAAAGAAGAAGAATTCTTCCACACCTAGGTCTATTAGTTTCTGCATTTGATTATTTATTTTGAGTATTAGTGACTATGCCTGTATCATCGACATACATTAAGCTACTTCTGAGGTCTTGAACCCAATATAGAAAGATAAGTATTGTAAACACATATGCTCCAACAGAAATGGCAGAAGAAGAAAAGAAAGAAAAATTATATGAAGACTTAGACAGCACAGTTAAAAAAATTCCAGTATAAAACTGATTATACGCGACCAAAACATGAAAATAGGTAAAGGGATAAAAATCGAAGCAATAGCTGGGAAAGAAAGTCGAATAACAATGGCGAACTATTAATCAACGTAGCTGCAAGAAATAATCTAGTGGTTAAGAGCACCGTGTAAAAAAGAAAAAGCATATACAAAGCAACATGGTGTAGTCCGGATGGGAAATCAAGAAATCAGATAAACCATGTGTTGATTTCAAAAAGACAAGTGAACACCGTAAATCAAGTAAGATCTTGTAGGGGAGCAGAGATCGGAGTAGATCACATGCTGGTATGATTTAAAATGAAGCAAGTCAGGCCAGATTATAATTGCATCCCACAGAAGCCAAAGAAAAGTATAGCGGAAACACTAAAAAATAAAGAGTTAAAGAAAAAGTACTCAGAAATGGTAGAACAGAGGCTGCAAATTAACAGCAGCGAAAATGTGATAAAAAAGCAGTGGCTCCTCATAAAAACGACCCTAAGAGAGTGTGGAGGATTAATCGAAGAAACGGAAATAAAGAAGAAAGAAGACTGGTTCGATAAAGATTGCGAAGAAGCAACCGAAAAAAGCAAGACAGCAAAAAGGCAGTCGTTACAACAACACACGCAAGAATCCGAAAACCAATATAAAACAGCGAGAATTAAAGTTAAAACAAGTTGCAGGAGAAAGGAAAGAGAAAAATAACCGAAAAAATAAAAGAATTAGAAGAATCAAATAACAAAAAACATGCAAAGGTCTTCTGCAGAATTATAAAAGGAGAAAGAAAAGGTTTCAACAACAAGTGATAGGTTTAAAGAATGAAGCCGGGGGGCTATGCATGGAAGAATCGAAGGTAACAACAACATTTTGAAAGATATTCAGAAACCAAGAGGCACAAAGAATAGAACATAAGTGAAATATAGTTGCGGAGGAAAAATTACCAAACCGGGAAGACCTTAGAAGAATAATAAACCAGGGGAAAAGTAATAAAAAAGCCCTGGTACAGATAAAATTCCTCTAGAATTAATAAAATATGGAAACGAAGAATTAGGGAAAAGAATTTTGGAACTAATTAAATAAATATGGAGAAAAAAGAAATGCTTGAGGAATGAGAAACTGTGTTGATCTGCCCAATCTTCAAGAAAGGAAAGAAACAACTGATTGAGAACTACAGGCCAATATCGCTACTAAATACTACATACAAAATAATAGCCCCACTAATGAATGAAAAAGTCAAAGCTGAATCCAAACAGAGGAGAAATCAATGATTGATTAAATATTCTTGATAAGACAAATACACGAAAACTGTAGAAACAAGAATATAAAAATCCACGTGCTGTACATAGATTTAAAACAAGCCTTCAACAGAGTAGAAAGAAAAGAAGTAATAAAAGCAATGGAAGAACTACATTATGATCAAGATACAATAGCCTTAGTAGCAATGATTTTGGGTTGATTAACAAATAAAGTAAAATTTAAAGGCTGTCTGTCTACAGAATTCGAAACCAACTTGGGGTTAAAACAAGATGACCCCTATCGCCACATCTGTTCAACATTGTTTTGGAACACATAAGGAAAGCCAGGATCAACATGAACACAAACATTGTTAACAGACCATATCAAATTTTGGCTTATGCAGACCATGTGGTAATAATGGCCAGAACAAAGGAACAATTAAAAGGCATAATAAAGAATTTTGAAAAAAAAAAGCGAATGAAGTGGGACTAGAAATAAATACAGAGAAATCACACTACATGATTATGGGTAACTCAAAACAAAACGGAAGTCACGAACTGAACATAACAACAAGGTCAACAAAAGAAGAAATAACCTGCAAATTGACAAACACTGTGATGTACTTAGGTGTCGATGTAACCAGTGAAGGAAAACAAGAAGAAGAAATAAAAAAAAAAGGATAATAAGTGCTTCAAAGTGCGCGGGATCTCTAAATCGGTATATAACAATCTGGTTGTACAAGACAGTTGTTAAACCTATCCTAACATAGGCGAGTGAAACATGCGTGATAACAAAAGTGGAAGAAAACAAACTGCTAATGTGGGAAAAGAGGATACTAAGAAGAATTTACGGAGGGCTAAATTGGCACGGAACAAACAAGAATTAGAAAACCTATTTTTTTAAAGATCCAACATAAGTATACAGCTAAAACAAAGCAGGTTCGGACATATAATGAGGAGGGAAATAGATGACCCAATACGAAAAACACTTGAACAGGAACCAGAAGAAAGACGGAAAATAGGAAGACCAAAAAACAATGGCAGCAACATACAGATGAAGACCTTCAGGAAGCAGGGTTAAGGGACTGGAAAACAAATTAAAGATAGAAAGACATGGAAGAAGAAAATAAAGGCCGTAGGCCAAACTGGCCTGTAGTGTTGTTAAATTGAATTGACTCGAGCATTTTGTTTCTTCCTATGCTTGCCCATCCTTCTTATTCCAAAGATTGCCACACAATGTTTCATTAAATATTTTCCATCTCCTTTCCAATGTCCATTCCATTACTTCAGTTGCTTATAAGTCTGGTCTTTATATTCCTTTCTTCTGTTTTCCTCTTTGTGTTTGTTTATTGCTGCGTTATAATTTCTGTTTTTATTTTGTTTCTATACTCTCCATATCGCTCTTACTAGTGTATGGTTAGTTGCTAGTTCCGCCTTTTTTTCAGTATAGATTTGTTATATACTTAATCATAGTTCCTGTGTGTATATTATTATAGTCTATTATGCTTTTTTCACAGCTTTCCTCTGCTATCTTGTAACTTATATATAAATATTTTTCCTATCAATAGTTCAATTGTTTGGCAAAAATCTAGCATTTTAAATCTATTTCCGTTTATTGTTTTCTCTCCATAACCGCCCATACACCCCATTCTCCTGTTTTCATCCTCATCGTATTCTGGAGTTTCAATCACCCATTATTATTACTTTTTCATTATCTTCTCTTACTTGAACCTTCCGTAGTCCTTCCTATTGTCTTCTCTTCTTCACTTCCTTCAACCGGTGCATATATTCGTACTATTATTACTCTTTCCTCCAGTTGTACTTGTAACTCTGAAGTTTATTGCCTCATATTTAATGATTCATTGATTGATGTCGTCTTTTACAATTGTTCCTATTCCTTAGTCTGTCCTTTGTTCTGCTGCTAACACAAGCTAAGTCTGCTTGTGAGTTTTATATTTCTATTTTCTTTTTCCTTTCTTTTGCTTGCTTTTAATATTTCAATTTCATTTTATAAACACAACGTGAATTTCAGGACATGACAACACATAATACTCCTCATAATTTGAATCAAAAACTTCAAGACATATTTCAGTAGTAATAAACAGTTGAGGAGCAGACACACATAACCCGAAAAATCCCTGTCTGGTATTTTTTTTTAACATAGTATGGTTTTCTTGTCAATTTGGACGTGCTTTATCAATCTGTGAAGTCAACTATTATTGGTTTCTTATTATGTTTTCCGTCGATTGAGCAAAACCACGTTGTGTTTATTACATTTATTTCACTACAATAACTACAACAAAAAACTTAAAAGCACATTTTTATGGAAACACAACATAACCTCTACTTTTTTTATTCATTCTACCAACCTAACTCTCACTGTAATATAACACTACCAACTGAAAATTTCATTGCCAACAACAACTATAACCTCCAAGCCATCAATCAATGTTATACATTTCTAAGGAATTTCGCTATAGCAGTTTTTAGGGAATTCCCATAAGTTGGCAAACCTGAATTTATCAGTCATGTTTGATACAACTAATAGAATCAAGTTTTTTACTTAAAATCTAAAGTTAAAGTTAAAAAAAAGGTACATGGATTGTTACTAATAAATGATTTTTTTAATGTAGATACGATCCAGAAGTCACAGGGCCACGAAACATAATAGAAGCGATAACTAGTTTAGGATTTCAAGCAGAACTCTTCTCACGTGAACGCAACACCGACTATCTCCACCAAAAGGAGGAGATCCGCAAATGGTGGAATGCATTTTTGGTTTCTTTAATCTTTGGCGGTCCTTGCATGCTCGCCATGACTTATTTTATGGTTGCCATGTCAACTGGATTTATACTACACGAAGACATGTGCTGTGTCGTCCCCGGTCTGTCGCTTGAGAACCTGATCATGTGGGCACTATCGACGCCGGTATTGATTTTCGGCGGGAAACATTTTTTCATCCAAGCTTGGAAAGCTCTGAAGCACCACACCACCAACATGGACGTCCTCATTGCAATGGCAACCTCGATTTCCTACATTTATAGCGTGTGTGTTGTTGTGGCCGCGATGGCTCTCAGACAGAACACGTCCCCACAAACGTTTTTTGATACTCCACCAATGTTGCTGCTTTTTATCAGTTTAGGACGATGGTTAGAGCACATAGCCAAGGGGCAGACGTCCGAGGCGCTGTCACGGCTGCTGTCTTTGAAGGCCACCGAAGCAATTCTTGTAAATTTAGGAAGTAAAGGTGAAGTTGAAACGGAAAGGCAAGTTAATGTTGATTTGGTGCAGCGAGGAGATTTTCTCAAGGTGCTTCCTGGTGCCAAAGTTCCTGTTGATGGACGAGTTTCACAGGTACTTATAAATAAAATAAGAGAAAAAAAAATTCCCTACAAAATTCAAATTTTGTCTTCAAGCCATTTTATATTAACATACCCACAAGGAAGAAAAATATTATGGCAACAAATATTTCTATACGTCTTAGGACTTCAAAAAAATAATTACGGTTTGCAGTCTTACAAATTAGTTATTTTTAGGAGGGTCAATTAACTGCAGTTATTGTCAATGGCGCCTTAATTAAGCTTGCTTTTAGAGCTTAATTAGCATTTTTTTCTAAGTTGCGTATTCTTGTGGTGGTGTTTCTATGGCTAACAATTAATTGTCGTGGTACAACGTTGGTAAAACCCACCTTGCCACTTTAAGCAGATAATAACTAAAATCATAAAACTTTCCCTAATAATTACCTACAAAATCTAACCTTGAAATGTAGCTCACTACTGATAAACAGTTCACAAAATAATTTAGTATTTGCAAGGTAATACAAAAGACAATTTTTATAAAGAAGTCATGATTAATATTATAAAAAATTGCATTAATAGTTTTTAAATAACCGCTAAAGGAGAATTGACCTAATTAATACAAAATTAACTTTACAGAACAATTATTATTCAACATAGATAAGTTGTAAAATTTATAAATTTGAATATTTAAGGATTTTAGTATTTTTTATTTTATTTTAATGGGCAATTTATTAATAAAACATAGGCATTTTGTTATTCTGATTAGTGGACGTTTTGTACGGAATGTTAAACTTGAATTTTGTATTTTAAAAATAAAAATAAAATGGACTTAACTGCACCTGTAAGTTTTTGAACTATTTGAACAGACTTAAATTATTAGTAGTCTTATTATTTACAAACAACATGCTCATTTAGCCATGTACGCTGTTAGCTGAAATATTTATATCCCTTACATTTTGAATGATCATTGTTTTAAAAAACCTTAGAATTAGGGATTTCCTTCAGATGTCATACAACATTATTGATTGATAAATATTTAATTTTTTAAACTTAGAATATACCGGCGCGGGTAGCTGGGATAGGTTGGCCGTATGCCTTTCACGCAGCTGTCCTGGGTTCGAATCCCGACGCCGAGGTCGGCGGTTTGTTTCTGAGCGATAAAAAACGCTGAAACGGCCCTCCTTCTGGGATAGCAAGTAAAATTGTAGACCTCAACCAAGTGTTGTTGGGCACGTCAAAAGAACCCTCAAACAGGCTAAATTTCCAGGTGTGGTAGGATCGCTCCCTGGCGTCGGCGGTTAGCCATAGTAGCAGAAACAGGCCGACGTTAAATAAAAACAAACAAATAATAGTATATTATTATACGAGTTTCATAAGAGGGCCTATTGTAGCACGCGTGGGGAACAAGTGCTACAATGCCCGTTATGAAACGAGTATAATATACTATTTTATCTACTTTGAGATACTTGTTATGTAGAAATTCAAAATGTCTGATATTAAAAATGTCGCATTACACAATCTAGGGATTTTTGGGCGTAACGTTGGCGAATTGTCAAGTAACATTTGACAATCGCCATTTAACGGGCAAAGTATCAATTTCGTTGTTCTGACATTTGAATTCGTTTAAATTTGAAAAATTTAAATAACATGAAAAATTGTTTAATTAATTCGTTAGAAGTTAAGTTTAGGTTATATTTGATTATAGTAAATTTAATAAATACAGTTCAGAGTTTGTGGTTATGTATTCGACATCTGACGTTTTATGACCAAAGTGAAAGCAATCTTAAAAACCAAATAGTTACCAAAAACAGTTTAATAATAGCCTCCATTATTAAACTGTTTTCGGTATCATAATGGACCTATTCTTAGTTCAAAGTAGATAAAATAAATTCTAAACAAAAAAAGTAGTAACCTAATAGTATATTATTATACGAGTTTCCTAAGAGGGCCTATTGGAGCACGCGTGGGTTTGGGGCACGACGAGCGTAGCGAGGAGTGCTCCAATGGAACAAGTGTCCGTTATGAAACGAGTATAATATACTATTTTATCTACTTTGAGTTACTGATTATGTAGAAATTCAAAATTTCTAATATTAAAAATGTCGCATTACACAATCTAGGGATTTTTGGGCGTAACGTTGGCGAATTGTCAAGTAACATTTGACAATCGCCATTTAACGGGCAAAGTATCAATTTCGTTGTTCTGACATTTGAATTCGTTTAAATTTGAAAAATTTAAATAACTTGAAAAATTGTTTAATTAATTCGTTAAAAGTTAAGTTTAAGTTATATTTGATTGTAGTAAATTTAATAAATATAGTTCAGAGTTTGTGGTTATGTATTCGACATCTGACGTTTTATGACCAAAGTGAAAGCAATCTTAAAAACCAAATAGTTACCAAAAACAGTTTAATAATAGCCTCCATTATTAAACTGTTTTCGGTATCATAATGGACCTATTATTAGTTCAAAGTAGATAAAATAAATTCTAAACAAAAAAAGTAGTAACCTAATAGTATATTATTATACGAGTTTCCTAAGAGGGCCTATTGCAGCACGCGTGGGTTTGGGGCACGACGAGCGTAGCGAGGAGTGCTCCAATGGAACAAGTGTCCGTTATGAAACGAGTATAATATACTATTTTATCTACTTTGAGTTACTGATTATGTAGAAATTCAAAATTTCTAATATTAAAAATGTCGCACACAATCTAGGGATTTTTGGGCGTAACGTTGGCGAATTGTCAAGTAACATTTGACAATCGCCATTTAACGGGCAAAGTATCAATTTCGTTGTTCTGACATTTGAATTCGTTTAAATTTGAAAAATTTAAATAACTTGAAAAATTGTTTAATTAATTCGTTAAAAGTTAAGTTTAAGTTATATTTGATTGTAGTAAATTTAATAAATATAGTTCAGAGTTTGTGGTTATGTATTCGATATCTGACGTTTGTCGTTTTATGTCCAAAGTGAAAGCAAATGTCACCAATCTTAAAAACCAAATAGTTACCAAAAACAGTTAAATAATAGAGGATATTATTACCAAAAACAGTTTAATAACAGCCTCTATTATTAAACTGTTTTCGGTATATCATAATGGACCTATTATTAGTTCAAAGTAGATAAAATAAATTCTAAACAAAAAAAGTAGTACACACACTCTTATAGTGAGAAAAATTATAGAAAAATAATACTTGTATCCGTAAAAAGATATACAAATAAACAAACCAAAATAAAGTGATAAAACAATAAATTTTAGTTTCTTAGTTCTACATTTTGTGTAACTTCCATGCAACATTCACATTTTTGCATTCAACCTTTATAGGTTGTAATTTATTGTTTAAATTTTATAAATTTTGCATAGTTGAACGGTACATTGTTCACATGTGTTTAGATGAGAAATCTTCATTTCCTCCACTGTTTCGCCTCTCTCTTTCCCTATTTCGTCTATTCTGTGTGTTCAATTTTTCTTTGTCTAGTTAACTGTTCTTTTATTCCTCTTGCTTGCATGTATTACCTTTTTAACTAGTCTTTCTTCACTCATTCTCTGTATGTATCTGAACCACTTCAATTATTTTGTTTTTAACTACCTACTTATTAATTGGGTTCTAGTGTAGTTCTTCCTTTATTTGTTCATTTCTGATTCTTCTAATTTTGTTTTTCCTGTTATTCTTCTTAGGTGTTGCATTTCTGCTGCTATTAATTTCTCTTCGTGTTTTCTTTGGACCGGCCGGCTTTCACCACATATAGTATTGTTAGACCACTATGAGAATGTGTGTGTTTCTTTCTTAATTAATTTTTCCTGTATATAGTATTATTTAGTGTATGTATGGTTCTCTTTTTAAATGCAGTTTATTATTTCTACATTTATAATTCTGTCTTCTGTTAATATACTTTGTAACGGTCCGCCCACGTGGGGACGGTTGCCTGGTTTTAGCTCAGAGCCAGAAGTTCGTAATAACATGTGGAGAGACTGTAATGGTTATAACAGGATTTATATTCTATTTAAATGTTACAATTAAAAGCAAAATATGTGTGATTCTGGTGTTATAAAGAAAATAATAATGTATTCAGAATCCTGATCGGTACGCCCCTGGATGGACTCAGGAAGACGGGTCACTGGCCGGCGTAGATTTCGTTCGAGCTGTAGGTCGAACGCCGCATGTGTACTCTGTATGTACATAAACAAACAAAATTAGTAGCCACCGGGCAGTTAGGTTAAATACGTGTAACAGATTGTATTTCGAAATTATTAATCTAAACCTTTGAAGGTTCACATATTGATTGGAATAACTTATAACCTGGCGCTCGTATGGGTTAATTGATTCCGCCTGGCCAGCGTGTCCTTGCTGGGTCAATGAACGTTTTGTTAAATCCTGCTGCTGGGAAATGTTCTTGGATTCGTAATTTCGCCGGCGAATTAATTTAAATGTTTCGTAGGATATTGTAACAATAATACATTACTGTACGCTGAGTGCAATTACGGGAAAACAGGAAAATCAAAGGTCAAATTAGCCTGGCCTGACCGGCTTATAAGACCTCTAATCTCTTATTTCTCTGGTCTGTTAACCTGATTGACACTAACCGGCATAACCTGTTGGATATCAATCAAGGTAACCCCAACGGCGAACTGTTCCACAAAATGAATAAATGCAACACTGTACAGGTACGCGGATTTTATGGAACTCTCCAATGGACTGGAATATTCTCACGGACTGAGAATATTTTGGCGGTTCAACTTCGGTTTGCTTTCTATTCTGGTGGACTGGTAATTCTATTTCGGCGGACTTCCTTCTCAGATGGAGCTTGACTCCAAGTTAACAAATTTATGCGAGGATCCTGTATAAATAAGGTTCCCTTTCTCTACGCGTTTCTCCGGAGTGTGTTCAAACTCGATGATGAGTGCGTGGGGGAAAACAATTCCAGAGAAGGTTTTTAGTATTAAGATCCCACGGTTGCAAGCCAGATTGGGAAATTATGTGTGACAAGATTTTTATAAATCTGCATAGTACTGCTCAGGTTTTGAACGCAAGCCAGAATCAACGTTTCACTCATACAGCGAGTGTTCTATCAACTGAGCTACCACCACAAGGCTGCTCGTGAGTCTATTAAATTTAGTAGTTTACATGTTTCCATTGCTCTCTCCCCATCAGGTTTCTTAGTATGCTGATGTTATCGTTTTTTTGTCTTTGTGATTGGAAAGCTGCGTGCTCATCCTTAATGTTCGCTTCAGCTTCTGTTCTTAATTTTTTATCTATTATTATTGTATACATTTTGAAGCATACTGTAGATAGACTGTCGTTCGGATTAGACGTTAAACTGTAGGTCCCCCGTGTTTCTACCTTAGCGCTGAGGAGAAACACGTGGCAGAGAAGAGGCCGATGCCCAGCAGTGGGACGGAAAGGCTGTTGATGAAATGAATGAAATGTAGATAGACATACGGGCCTACAACTATCACAATGTGATTGATCCTCTTTTTTATATATAGGGATTTTAAGGTTTTTCTGCCAGTCTCTTGGTTCTGTTCTTCACGTGCTTTCTTGCAGATCCTCCAAAGTAATGTAACAACCTTCCTATTTTATCATTTCTGCTTCCACACTGTCTTCCGCACATGCTTTTCCTGTCTTTAATCTGTTTACTGCTTCATAAACTTTTTCTTCTCAGTTTTTTTTTGTCATTGAGTTGTTTTCTTCTGGTTTTTCTTCATAACTTATTTCTTCTTTTTCGGTTTTCATTTGTTCCTCGATTGTATTCTGCCTATGCTTCCAATGTCTCGTCTAACTTTGTCATTAATTGGCCATTTTTATTGCTTCCATTTATTTTTCTAGTTTTTCCTCCTATTCTTTTAATTGTATTCTACAATTTTCTGTTGATTAATTCATAACTTTCCGCCAGTTCTTTTCCAAATTCTTTCCAACTTTTCGCTTTAGCCACTTTTACTATTTTTTTTACCTTGTTCCTTTTCTGGTGTAATCTTTTCACTATTTGTTGTATAATATTTTTTCCATGTTGCTTTTTTGGTCCTTATGTCTTCTCTCACTTGTTGATTCGATCATTTTGTTCTTTCGTAATTTGTATTTATTTCTATCTTTCCACATATCTCTTCTGCTGTATGCTTTATGATTTCTTTAAATTTGTTCCACATATCTTCTAAATTCCAGGACTGATTAACTCGTTAATGTCCAATTGCCTCATAATCGGATAAGGTAAATAACTCGAAGAATACAAACCAAAGTCGAATCCCACAAAATAGATTTAATGATGTAATAAGTAAACGTTCTCAAACCCACTGGGGTCCATCTTCAGACAAAAAATTTGAATAATTCAAACAGTAAAAATCAAAGAGATTGTAGGCAAAATTTTAATTACAATAAACAACAAATTAACTTAATACGCAAAACACCACGAGTTGGTCTCAATATGGCGATTTTACGTTTTTAACGTTAGTTAAATCTATTAATATTTGGCCCAATGTTTGGGTTTTTGCAATTCAAGTTCAAAAATATCATGTAGTTTCAGGATGTGATTGTTTTGAGAATTTTATTTATTTATTTTAGAATTTTTATTGATTTGTTGGTACTGGTCAAGAATATGGGTCCCAAACCATGTTCTAATTTATGTTATAATTAGATAAT
>JABXWE010019934.1:0-41810 GCA_014611495.1 Limonius californicus | reverse complement strand
CCCTCGTGTTTCTACTTTAGCGCTGAGGAGAAACACGTGGCAGAGAAGAGGCCGATGCCCAGCAGCGGGACGAAAAGCCTGTCAGTGAGTAGAAGTGTAGTTCAATCAAATCCCCTTGGGAGAGCGAATACCGTTGTAATATTGCGGGGGAAGTACCACTATCATAAAAAAAACGTACACACATTAAATTGTTAGGAATGTAATGACATCATTGAAACCAATTAGCAAGGATGTACCTAGTAAAACTATGTACATTGTACGTTTCTAAATTAAGCCTCCTCTAGTGGTATTTTTGGTAATTTTTTTTTGATTCCAACAGACCGAAGAAACTGATGATAAGGATAACAATCGCCGAGTGTAGGTAGTGTCTGCTAGATTCGAAGTGACGTCGTTTTCCTTTACATTTTGATCAAACAAAGTGCTTATATTATCAGCGTATCGACAAGGCGGAAACGATTTTTTTCCAGTATTAGTAAATAAAAAGTGCATCAACAATGTAATAATTTTTGCAGCAACTTTCAAATAATTGTCACAAATTTACATTCCATAAATTCTTTTCTTTCATCAAGCTTCCTTACACAGACAATGCGCTGACGTATTTAGAACTTTATTTTGATTGCACAATTTAAAATACAGGGTGTTTGAAAAATACGTTCGGGTATTTTACCCACTTATAGATCTTATCAATACAAACAAAAAAGTCGGAATAAACATGGGTTCGAAAATCAACTGTTTTCAAGATTCAGCAAAATTATTTACGTAGAGTAGGAGTGCAGAATCGTATTTATTGCGTCTGCTATGGAAGTGGATAAACCAATTTGTTTGTTATTTGTTTGAGTTGAGGCACGTCGCTTGTACGCCGAAGAATTTCCGAACCGGGCACTTCCGTGTCACAAATTTTTTTATAAATTTGCTTCAATGTTTATCCGAAGTTGGCACATTTAAATCAAGAAAAGGTGGTGGTGGTGGTCGGCGTAAATCAGTTTCTACTCCTGAAGCGGAACTTAACATTTTAAGGAGTATAGAAGAAAATCTAGGTACCAGTACTGGAAGACTTTCTATCCAAACAAATATTAATGATTCCCTATTTTGGAGAATGATATAAGAAGTAAGAAGTAAGAAGTAAAAATTTTGGTGTAAAAATTTGTAAATTACGTACGTGTGTGTATTTAAATTGTCATTGCTAGTGGAATGGCGGTTAAATGATTCAAAAAATATTAAAGTTTGCGAAAAAACTAGAGAATACTAGTTCCTAAGCAGCAAAAATCTCAAGTTAACGATCTTATTTTCAAGATTTACCCTAATTTTTCTTCGGATTCAGATTTCATCCACTTTTGATAGCCAATTCTACAGTTTTCTAGATTGAAAATTAAATTTGCAGTTTAAGCTTTCTAAAATAATAACATTTATTAAAATCGGACAAGAAATAAACGAAAGTTATTTACATCCGAAAACCGAAAAGAAAATCTTTGAAGCTACAGGTATGGCTAACGGAGCCGAATAAAAAAAATCACTAGATGATTTATGTGTTAAATAACCTCAGCTATGCCTCACCGTGTATTCAGAAAGATGCATTTGAAACAAGACAGTTAGACACACTTTTAGTGAAAGCTGCAGAGCTAGATAGTTATTTATTTTAAATTACAGAGCATTACGTGTAAAGTAATTGTTCCAAATTTAATTTTGTTATTTTAATAAGAACAAAAAAGAGTAAAATGCAACTATTTCCATTGACACCCGGTATATATCTGGAAGAGAGAGTAAAAGAAAATTAGATGTGCGCACGAAGATACCAATTACCTGTTATTGAAGACTTGCAAGCGATAACATCTAAGTTTCATGCTCGGTTAAGGATAATGATCTAATGTGTTTGAAATAAAAATGAGGTTAGGGTTACTAATTAGTTGTGACACCGGATATTGCTGCGAACAGTGAAGTCAACTAACGAACATGCAATCATATCTACGAAAAAAAAACACGTAATTGAAAGATGAAGAATTAGAATGTTGTGCAGAACAAGGGCGATCTTCTAAAAAATGAGCTGCATGTCAGGGTTACAAGTCAGTTTAATATCAAAAACGCATCTATATAACTGACCATCACTTTCTGAAATGTTACTTGTGTTGGTGATTTGCATTTCCTTGATTAATGATTTGCAATTTATGTAATCTATGTAAGGTGTTTCGGCCCTTTTAATTTTATACAATGTTTCTTTAATTAGATAATTATCAAAATTTAAAAAACCCTAAAGGAAGACCTTGCCTTCAATATATTAAACAAATCATTGAAGATTCAGGAAGTAGAAATTTTGAGGAATTGAGGAAAATTTCCGATAGATCGAAATGGATTGCTGCGACAAACCAGCGTACGGACTGACATTATGAAGGAGAGGGGAGAAATTTCTGTTTAAAATTAAGAAAATATAATTATATACAGGGTCCGGCAAAATGTATTATTTATTTTATTTCTATAATAAGAGGAAACTTTATCAACTATTTATTACCACCATGTCAACTCTCCTTACCAATGAAACCGTTCTCACCCGCTCAGGTAAGACAAGAAATAGAATATACGAATAATCATAAAGCTCCTGGTTATGACCTTGTAGTTGGGCAAATTTTACGTAACATACTTAGGAAAACACTATTACTGCTCACCACAATCTACAACAGCATATTAAGACTATGCTACTATCCACTCCAATGGAAATATGCCCAAATCACCATGATAGTTAAGCCTGGGAAACTACCCACACAGCCATCTTCGTATAGACCAATAAGTCTGCTCCCATTAATGTCCAAAATATTTGAAAGGCTGCTTCTGAAAGAATAGAAGAGACTATCAACCTAAATCAATTAATTCCAACGCATCAATTCGGTTTCCGTAAAAGTCACTCGACAATACAACAAAGTCATAGGATAATTAACAAAATAATGGAATCCTTGGAAACTAAAAAATATTGTGCTTCAGCTTTCTTAGACATTAAGCAGGTTTCTGACAAAGTCTGGCATACAGGTCTGCTATTCAAAATCAAATCGAATTTTCCATGTCAAATATATCTGTTACTTAAATTCTACCTGTGCGAGAGAAACTTCCAAGTTAAAGTAAACAATACAGTCTCCGGTTACCATCCGATTACTGCTGGGGTACCGCAAGGAAGTGTATTGGGCCCTCTGCTCTACCTAATGTGTACCGCTGATGTTGCAACTACAGATAATACCGAAATTGCTACCTTTGCTGACGATACGGCAATATTATCTGTCAGCGAATTACCAGGACGAGCGTCAGAAAATCTGCAGAACCACCTTGACCTTCTTCAAAATTATTTCGACAAGTGGAGAATCACAGTCAACAATGACAAGTCTGTTCAAGTTACTTTTACCAATAAACGTAGTGTTTGTCCACAAGTGACAATCAACAATGCCGCTATACCAGTAAAGACAGAAGTCAAATCTTTAGGGATGCACCTTGACCAGAAGCTCACCTGGACAGCGCACATCAAAGCGAAAAGAAAACAAGTTGACCTGAAAGTTAAACAAATGTACTGGCTAATCGGAAGACTATCCCAACTTTCACTAGAAAATAAAATTCTCCTCTATAAAGCCATATTTAAGCCAATTTGGACGTATGGCATTCAACTCTGGGGTTGCACAAAACCGTCCAACACAAAAATTTCCAGCGGGTCCAATTAAAAACTCTTCGTCTAATGGCGGACGCACCATGGTACGTCACCAATCAAACCCTCCACGAAGACCTGAGGATCCCATATGTAGCTAACGAAATCCAAAGATTAGCAACTGCATACCATTACAACCTCGTGGGGCATGAAAACAATCTAGTGAGTCAGTTAGCCCGTGAACCAACAATTACAAGAAGGTTGAAGCGCCAGTGGCCACATGACATCATCCAGCAGCCTAACCAGGAATAATCTAAGTTTTATTCGGGAGTAAAATCAATTGATGGATCTCCCTCAAGTCAGTAGCATACATATCTATATCATTTACTTATTACTCTTTTGTACCACGTAAGAGTAGATTGTAAATAAGCAATGATGAATAAAAAAGAAAAGCTATTCATTACGGTGGCGTTTTCAAATGAAAGAGTAGGGTTTGGCGATTTTGTACAACATTTTGACAATGCAATAATGGAGTGTTGTTCAACAGAACATCATATCTTTTGTGTTCTGAAATGTATCCAATTTAACTCGGTCGTTGCTGTTCGAATGTGTTTTGGACGCCAGTTTATTGTTTCTTCAGCGTACGACTATTTGTCTTAGATTCATAAATGGAGTCATCTAGGGTCAACTGAGTAAAACAACTCAACTGCAAGACGAGGGTCTGCTTGCAATGATCTCAACAACGAAAGGGTAAGAAATGCAATCACTGTTAGCCCTAAAAGGTCGATTGTTCAACATGGTAACGGTTACTTCAGCGCAATACGTTGGATATACACATTCATTTTACCACAAATTCAAGATGATTTTGAAGAATATTGGTTTCACGAAGACGGCGCAACAAGTCATACTGCGAGAATTAGTATGGATACTTTACATGAGTTTTTTTGAAATAGGCTGTTTTTAAAAAATGGTATCATTCCTTGGTCGGCGGATTCAGATCTCCAGAACTTTCTGCTCTAGACTATTTTCTTTGGGGCTATTTAAAAAGTAGAGTGTATATGAATAAGCTCAGAAATTTGGGAAAGTACATAACAAACAAAACAAATGCTATTCAACGGAACGTCCTTCAAAATGTTGTCAGCCGAATAGAAGAATGTATGTATTCATTTATTTTGTTGTTTAAGTTAATACATTATTATAAATTGTTTAAAATGAGCAGTACATTTTGCTGGATCCTGTATATATATCTTCCTTTTATAGTAGCAAACGGTTAATATTTATTTTCATAATATATAGAGTCGTTCAAAATTAGACTAATCGCTAAAATAAGAAAGTAAGTGAATATCCACAAAGCGCACTGCTGGAGTCAAGAAAATCCACGGTGGTTGGAGGAAGTGGACAGCCAAAACAGGTGGAGCCTTAACCTTTGATGTGGTCACCTCAGAGATCGAATAATTGGACCATATTTCTTCGAAGGAATTTTAAATGGAATAATTTACGCCGATTTTCTTTAAAATGCTCTTGGTGAGCTATTAAAAGATATCCATTGGCAACGAGAGCCTCCATGTGGCTGTAACAGGACCGGTGTCTAGCGGATTCTTCGGTTGTTGTTCGAGGTTCAGTAGACCAATTGTTTCCCATTAGATGAATAGGTAGGGAAAGTCCTGAAGCATAGCCACCGCGTTCCCCCGATCTAACGCCGTTAGATTTTTTTGTGCGGGAAAGATCTCCTCTACCAATAACGCCCCACCACAACAATAAATATCATACAGAAAGTTCCAGATGCTTCCCACTCCTCCAAAGAAGTCCTCCGAGCAACCGGTAGCGCAATTACGATTAAGGTAAATTGGGGGTTATTTAAAAATCTTGCATTGTACAATTTTATGTGTTATTGGTGATAACTTAGCTGAAAGAGCGCTTTCAGGGTAAAACTTCTATCATGACTTGGGTTTGATACCCAGCCTTACCACGACGGGATGCAACCCACAACAATCCCCCAATCTGGTTGACAACCGTGGGGTTTTAAATGCCAAAAATGTCTGTGGTTGGGATTTAACGTTAAACTGCAAATCCATTGTGTTTTTACCTAGCGCAGAAGAGAAGCTCGGGTCAAAGAAGAGGTATTTCAGGAATACCTAAGAATGTGACAACTACAGCAACATTAACTTTCAAAGGCCTAACATAAGTTTCTTACGTGCACCCCAACCGTAAATGCCTGAAAACAGCATTAAAAAATAAAAAACGCCAATACATTTGCTTATATTGTTTATTGAAGAAGCGTTTAGCTGAAAGGGTGGAAAATATTTCCAGAAAAATGCAGTTTTATTAACAAAAATTTATTTACCTAAAATTTCCACACTTACGTTTTTTATTCAGAACACATTAAGCAGAAGATATTTTTTTTTGCAGTGCTACACACAAAAAAATTGGTTACAGTTACTACAAAATCGTCTAGCTTTCCTGTCTTTTTTACGGCCGCAAAGGTGGCAGCGACCTTGAGATGCTGCAGGTGGTTGTTGTCTCTTCGAAGAAGGTGTTAGTTCTGGCAGCGTTATTTCCATGCATTGTTTTATGTATGCAGGTAACGTGGAAGTGTCATAGCGTCGGACTACGTGAGCTTTCGCTAGTTTTTGATTTAAATCTAATAAAAATCTTCTTCGACCATTATCTGGCTTTGTTTCAGAGGCGCGACTTTTGATCCTACTTTTGCAGCCATATCAAGTATATGTCCAAATAATACCATTGGCCAACGATTAGATATTCTGCGAGTGGTATATTGTTTAGCCATTTTGTTAACAGTACCAACTGCACCTTTAGTTGAGTTGTAGTGAAGTATAATGTGAGGTTTATTATAACTGTGTTCCTCATTGGATACCTTGTCATCATGGTGTTCTGTAGATAACATAACTGGCTGTGCCTTCTTCCTAGCATATGAGGCTAAAGTTATGTTTTTTTGAAAAGCAAACATTGTTTAATCAACCAGTCTATATTTCTGAGGTATGAGTTTATTTGGAATACAGCGTTTATTCTTTTTTAGTGTTCCACAAATTGTGATGCTCTTCTCCAGTAACTTCATTGCTAAATTGTGGCTGGTAAAAAAGATATCAGTAGTTATACCGTGACCATGTTGCAGAGGTTCAATCATATCTAACACGACTCGCTGTCCTTGGTTTGTTTCAGGGTTGTTACCGGCTTTTCTTAAATACACTTGTAAATTTTTACGTAGGAAGTATCACAATCTACCATTGCCCAAATTTTTATACCGTATTTGTCTGGTTTGTTTTTCATGTAGACGACACGAAATTGAACTCGACCTCTAAAACCAACAAGTTGTTCATTAACCGCAAGGTGAGTGCCTGTATTGTATGCTTTCTTATGCATCGACAAATTTGTCAAAAACATCTCGAAAAGCTGCAAGTCTATCTTGTTCTCTGCGAATCTGTCTGGTTTCAAAGTTATCGAACCGCATGAAAAACGTTAATTGCTGAACCTGTCTCTTGACATTACTGCCGGAAAAATCGGCCTACAGTATGTTTTATTCATAGTCTAAAGCATATTAGTGGGTTCCCCGGATGCTTGAAGGGCCCCCATGGAAATTCGTTGCCTTCCATGTTTTCGCTTTAGATGGATACTTAGTATTCCACAAGTCATAACAATTTCTTGCTATTCTGTTCGTTTCTTCCACTACAATTTCAATAACTTCATTAGTTATATACAAGAAAAACACTTCAGTCATCTCAGTAAAATTTGCACTGTAACTCGTCAGACGAGGGCGACACTATAATATTCGACAGTAAAAAGTAAAAATTTTGACCAAACATTACCATCTTTGCTAGTATATGAATGTAATAAACCTTCTTCACTTTCATCATGGACTGTGTTATCATCATATACTTCAGAATCGTTGTCATTACTACACAAATCTTCAACAACGTCTTCATCCCCATCATTTTCTTCTTCCTGTAACAAGCAGTTGAATTCTGGATCATCATCACCATTTTCCAGATACCACTGTAGTTCTTCATCGGTGAGCTTAGCAGAATTACGCGGATTCATTTTTCTAGGCACAAAAATATTCTATGCACATCCTCGCAGGCAGCACAAATTGAAATGACAACCTCTGCTGGGCTGCTAACATTTATACTAAAGTAAAATAAACAAGATTTAACTTGCAAAGCGAAATAGGCGTTAGGCCAGTGAAAGATTATGCAGGAAGGTACAGGAAAAGAATTGCAGAAACTTTCTGCAGCAAAAACTTTACCGCAACATACAAGACTAACTGGGGCGCAAATACACCCCAAGCTAGAAAAAAATTTTTAACAACATTGTTACAAAAAAATTAATAATGTAATTACTGTAAACAGGCAATAAACTGTCTTAAAAACATAAATAAAATTTCCAGTAAAATCATAACTATATTTTCAATTTTACAGTAAAAAAAAAGACATGTGGGGTACATTTGCACCCCAGTCAGGCCTTTGAAGGTTAACTACTCTAGTGCACCATTCTTAAAAAATAAATGTACGCAGACTTGTGTGTTTATTTAAAAGAAAACTTCCCAGATTTCAATTTTTATTGAATTATTTACTGACTTAGTTACATTTATAGAAGTCATTACAAATTTATTATAAATACGTAAGTAGCTGTTAAAAACATGTCCTACCACTTTTTGTCCTGGTATCACAACTAAAAACCGTGTATTTTATTTTTATCGTAAAATGGTAGAGCTAGAATATCGTAGATTACGTCCCCTCCTGATTTAGTGTTGAACCCAGGGCGCAGTGATCAACAAGATACCATCCGAAGACAGACAACACACTGCCTGGTTAGGATCTATTTGTTGGGGAAGTTCGTAATTTCTAGACATAGTGGTATTGTGATGTACTGAACCAGTTTCACTCTGATTTGTATCGCCATGTTCAGCAGATAATTCGATCGTTTCACACGTTATACGGCAGCGAATTTCTTGCGGAGAGTATCCCCGAAGATTAACCACAAGCTGCGAAACAGAAGCGTTCTGATAATTGATAATATGATAATTTGACAATTGTTTTAAAATTGAAGACACCAGTAAAATTTATGGTAATTAGAAACAAATTTTAGGGAATCTTAATGAAGATGGAAAGTAGTCGTTTAGGTTCGCCAAGTAATTGTGAACATATGGCATTACTTTGTATACAGAGTTTTCGTATACTAAGAAGCGCCGAAAAATTTATTAGTAAGTTAAATTTTTGAAAAACAATATATGTAATGTATTATAATAATATGTTCTTCCATAGAATTAATTGTATCGAAAAATAGTTTAAAAAATAATTTGTTTGGTTAATTACGGGTATCACCCATTTATTGTAATTTTTTTCTGCTTTTGTAGTAATATTTATTTATGTTTAGTTTATTTCCACTGATAAATCGTGAAATAGACAGGACCGACACACTTGTTTTCCAAGAGATTTTCAATCTGATTTGCATATTATGTGGATTATCTTATGTAAATTGAGGTTATAATTATGATAGAGTGCACTATTGGCGGAGTTATTCACGCACTTTTACAATAAATAAATCCAAAAACGAACACATCTCCACCAAAAACGCAGCCAGCAGTGGGTAAAAATAATTTACGAAGCTGAAGTGAACTTTCTACAATGTACAAGATGTCTCGAATTCGTTGGGGCCAGGTAATTTCAATAATATACCATATGTATTATTATATTAACAATTAAAAACACCGGAATGGAATAGGCTAGCGAAAAGGTTGTTTCAATGTTTCTTACTAATAACTTGTGTTTTTGTTTCGTTTTATTGTACATCCACTTGATTCCTTCCTGAGGGCGAAGTAAAGGAGAGGGATGGTAAATGGCGTTCTGAATGTACCATGGAAACCAATCGCTAACTGGCTTTTTTGCCCGTGTTCAGTTTATTTCGCGTAGGCAACTGTTACGCATCGAAAAGAGCCACATCATAAATTCAGGGTGTTCCATGACGTGATGTCACTACTTCACCTACGTGTAAGAGAAGTGAAAAGAAGTCGAAACCAAAGAGTGGTCATTTTCTATAAATCGATTATTAAAGAAGTTATGGTCCGTTTTGTTAAATACTGAAGCAACCGAAACAACAAATGATACTAAGTGGTATTTGATACAAACTGTAAAGCACCTTAAAGTTGATTTATCTGCTTGCACTTATTAACAATGTTGATAAAGTTTACTTTTACAACGCGAGAGTACGCCGATATCAATTACATGTACGGTTTTTGTAAGGGAAACTCAGTAGCACCTGCTCAAACATATAGGTTGAGATTTCCAAATCGGCGACTATCAGACGGACGAGTTTTCCAACGAGTGCATAACCACCTATATGAACACGGAACTTTCCCGAAACCGTCGACTGAGCGTCTACTACAGCAAGTACTAGATAATGAGGACAACATACTCCGAGAAATTGATAGTAATCCCAGCACCTCTGTTCGTCGTATATCTGCACAAGTTAATGTACCACGAATGCGAGTTTGGAGAACATTAAAACATAATGGTTTATATCCATTTCATATCCAGCCTGTGCACGCCCTCTTACCTACAGATTTCGCTAGTCGTATGGAATTTTGCCTTTGGATCATTCAAAATTGAAACCTACATAATAGAATTGTATTCACGGATAAGGCAACATTTACAAGAAATGGATTAATCAACAGAAAGAATAGCCGCTTTTGGGATTTGGAGAATCCACACGAAATCACAGTGTCAAATTATCAACATAGGTTTTCAGTGAATATCTGGTGTGGAATTATTGATATCATGTTTATTGGTCCATTCGGTTTTGAGAATCATTTAACCGCCGACAGATATTTAAATTTTCTTGGGAGGATTATTAGATGATGTCCTTCTGGCGATCAGACATGGTATGTCATTCCAGCACGATGGTGCCCCTGCGCACTTTGCGTTACATGTAAGACAATTTTTGAATCAACGGTTTGAAGGATGTGTAATTGGTAGAGTTTAACCGAATTTAACTTTTTTAGATTACTATTTGTGTGGCCATATGAAAGGTATGGTATACCAAACACCATCAGATACCGTTGAAGATCTTAGGTGACGCATTTTTGAGGCGGCAGAACTAATTCGGAATAACAATGATATGTTACTTAGGGCAACCAGATCTCTCTTAAGAAGAGCCAGAATGTGTCTCGAGAGCAACGGTGGCAATTTTGAACAATCTTTATAGTGAATTTAAACAACTAAAGTAAAAATAAATATTGGTTTTTCTGAAATTGTAATTATTTAATAAATAATAATTTAACACTCTGTATTTTGAAAATGGTTTACTTTAGGGCATAACTTTATTAGAATTTTGAACTACATTTGGCCTAAAGATTACGTACACGAAGTAGTGATCTCACGTCGTGGGACACCCTGTATAATAAGCAAATGTTAATTAAGCGTTTTTTCTACATTCACTCGAGGAAAAGCTAGAAATAAAGCAATTAAGAAGGTTCCTGCCTTATCTGGATATTTTAAAAAGCGAGATTAGGACAGTATACAAGTTGTTTCAGTTAAAATATGACATATATGCATCTTAACTGCTTAATAAATAAAACACCTTGTCATCCCCACGAAATATATATTGTAAATTAAACCGTTAGATTCAGATGAGCGCTTTCGCAGTACAACTGCATCTTCAGATCGTAAAATTATCTAGATCAAGAAAACAACCAAAAATCAGCTTACAAAGCATAAAATAAAACAATACATTACCTTGTCAAAATTAAAAAAGCATCAGGAAAAAACAGTAAACTGCAGTTACAAACTCAAAAAGGCCATTCAGGCAAAAGTTACAAAAAACACAAATCTTGAAAAATAAACATCGTCTTGTGAAAGAAACCAAAAATTGAATCAATCAATATCAAAACATTACAAAATAAGCAGCTTTGAATTCAAAATTCAAGTAGCTAAAGGCCAATCGGCTAAAAGCTAACAATCTCATCAAAAAAGGGGGAAGAAACACCCTCGAACTAAAACCGACTACATCCACTCGAAAAGCAAACAAAATGGACGGCAACAAATTGGCAAATGACAAAATTTCTCTTTTTAAAACGAAAAACAACTCCATCTACATCTCTAAAAAGAGAAATTTTGTCATTTGCCAATTTGTTGCCGTCCATTTTGTCAAAATAAAAAAAATAAAGCTGAAGAGCGGATTCGAACTCCCGAGTTCGCGTTACAAAGCATATGCGTAACCATTAAGCCACGCCGGCGGGATGCGCACGTCGGATTTGGTGCTATTACTACACCCACTCTATAAATTATTTCATATTTTTTTAATTTAATCACTTAAGTTGATATTCTAAAAATAAATAGTAGATATAATTTCTATAAAATTAATGTCCCTTCTGCGTATACCTTGTTTTGGACGCGTTTTTCAACTTGGAGAGCAGGAAATTGAAAAATTCCACAAACGCATGTACTTTCCCTATGGAGCGTATTCAAAGTCAGCACACGGTATAGAAGATACGGCTCGTAGATTCTTGCAACTTTTTATTTAATAAATAGTCATCATTTGCGTCCTATATACAGGGTGAAATACTTATTTAATATAAACACTGCATCAACATAACCTTCATACTCAAATAATTCACAACTATAGTGACGTTTGTCTCTGATTTTTAGTTGTCGGTATAGTTGGTTGCATACACAATAGGCGAATTTGACGCGTTTCTTTTAAAAGTATACATAGGCTATGTATACTAAAAAGAAAAATTCCCTGTATCTGGATACATGAGGGGCGTTATCTGAAAATATAAACACATGAAGACTGACAGTAAAGTAAAAATGTACAAAGCATTATATTAACTTATGGCATCGAAACAAGGCCAAAATCATAAGAAAAATGTTAAGAATCGTAGAAATGAAGATCAATAGCGGGAAAATATCTCAGAGCCAGGGTCAGAAGTGAAGACATAAGACAGTCCTGTGGAGAAAGACAATAAAGAAGACATGGTTCTAGCATGTTAAAAGTATGGTTGAAGATAAAATTACTCAAACGCTGTGGAAGAAAACCAGTAGGCAGACGACTCTTTAGGCACACTTCCCAAGAGGTAGAAAGACGGTTGGGGGCCCACTTGTCAGGGAAATCAATAACGTTGATTCTGAAAATGAGAAGATTTTCGATCTAACAAACAAAAACGAAGAAGCGTAGGAAGAAGAAGAAAAACATAATCAGCCAGTATCTACGTATAATTCCACAAACATTTTTTTGTATTTATGAACGTATGGGAACGTTGTCCGAATACATGCGATGCATTTCTGGTATAACGAAAAAGCACTTTCAGCTCGTTTTATATATTAATCAAATAGTAATTAATTGTTGTTGAGCATTGCATCAAAAGTTAAATTGGTCATCACAAAAAATTAATACACTCTGTATCACATCTTCAAAATTTACACATTCCATTTCGAGAACATTCTTAAATTTTACAATTATATTCTGTTTTTAAAGTATTATACTTTTTCGAAAAAATGAATCTGCATAATGTTATGAACTCTTAAAACACTAACTTAAAATAATCAGTTTTTATAATATCATTTCTCACATATTCATTACTACTAAAGGTAACTTTACATATCGTTGAAAATTTAACCTATCGAAAAGATATTTTAAATAGAAAGATATAATATTACCATTCACTTCGAAAACGATACTTAATGTCAGATGAACTCTTCATCATTCGACATACATTAAAAAATTTATTTCAAGCATGTGCAGTTTGGCTATTGGTTAGGGCGCAAACTGACAAAATTCCTATTAAAGTCCTTTGAACTTGAGACATCTCATACATGTACCAATAATTCAGCTCTTTGTAAAAGGATGTATGCTAGGCACCATCTAAGACTTAAATTAAGATGGACATAGATGCCAATGTTATGCAAGAATGTTCAACCCTTGGATTAGGTAGCAACCACTACTTCATCGTGCAAGCCCGTGTGAGTTTTCTATTCGACAATTTTACTACAAAATCTTGTATAACATTAATTTACAACCTCAAATCTGTCGTTGTGGAAACTGATGTTGTCCATATTTTGCATATCAACTTCACTGCCACATTTATCCTGCTGAGCAAGCCAAGTCGGCGCTTAAAAATAATAGTTTGAAAATATACAATGAAGCAAATGTTTACATATTCCAACTTACTCAACGTTTTTCTTATAAGCGCGAAGGCTTCATCTTCGAGAAATTGTCCACATGGCTTTATCGATGTAACAACATGGCATCCTGTATTTACCATTTTATGTTTGGTTGTGAAAAGAGAAATTAGACACTAGAATTTTAAAGTATTTGTGTCACAAAACTGACAGTTAACGGAGGAACCCGATATGACACAACCTAAAAGTTATTTTTCCATACGGGTTATTTAAGAAGGTTGCTTGATCTTCAAAATTGATTATTGCATGTGAAGTTTGTTAGATTGGAATAAAAATAAAAAAAATAGCTTTATCACCTACCATACCGATATTACAATTAACTTGATTCCAGTATTAATGAAATTATACATAATAAATATATATATAACCCAACCTCAGTCGAAAAATCACGGTACGACACAGGACAACGAAAAACGAGAACAACATTTTGGTAATGCACTCCCCAGAAAGCTGGTCACTAGCTGAAGTAAGAAGCGAAGGCGAGCATATACTACAGAGAACTTCAGGTAATATCCTATTCTGGAAGGGATCCAACAAAGACCAAGGCGGAGTAGCTTTTTACATTAATAAAAAATAACTGGTTACATAAAGGAATTCCAAGGATTTTCAGAAAGAGTGGTATCAATCAGAATGCAATTAAACCAAAATACAAGTATATCAATAATTCAAGTGTATGCACTAACGGAAACGGCGACGGAAGAGGAACTGGAAGAATTCTACGAGAAATTGGAAGAAGCGCTAGAAACACAAACGAAAAATCCAAATATCATATTGTGATGGGAAATTTCAATAGTAAAATTGGACACCACGAAATGGAGGATGGAGAAACAACGGGAAACCATGGACACGGAAAAAGAAACGAAAGAGGAAGGACACTAGTAAGTTTCGCCTTGAGGAATAGATTGCTCATAACCAAGACCTACTATAAAAGAAGAGAGGGAAGGATATGGACTTGTTTATCACCCAACGGTAAATATAAAAATGAAATACATTTCGTAATAAGTAATAATAAAGAAATGCTAAACACGGAAGTGATAAATAGATTCGAATTAAATACGGTCCATAGGCTAGTGAGATCAGTAGTGTGCATCGAAAAGAAAAAGGAAAGGAAAACAAAAATTCATTAGAGCGTTAAGCAGAAAACACAGCCAAGATAGACGAGGAAACATTCAAAGGAGCACTGTACACATGACAAATAAGAAAGGATACGCCAGCGGTAGCGAAGACATTCAAGAGTATACAATGATTTCAATGTTTCAATTTCAATACAAAAAGCTTTAGCAGAAACCAAGAAAGGAGACGAGTAGCATATCAAACTATCAAAACATACCAAAGAACTAATAAATAAACGATAACAATGGAAACACGAAGCACAAGGCAACCACGACATACGATTGAATTCTGTAAATTAAACAAATTCACAAAAACGGAAATTAGAATTACGAAAGAGAAAGAATAGAAAGAACAAGTGAACAAAGCGGCAAACCAGGAAGGTTGCGAAAGAAGTAAGCGAGGGCATAAACTGGATAAAACAAGCGAGGAATGCAAAAAAATATATAAAGCACAAGGAAAGACATACTTCGAGTAGTAACGGATTACTACAAGCAATTGTACACAAGTACACTCCGAAGCAACTAAAGACTAGACCAAGATCTGCCCATAAGGACAAGCGAAGAGCAAGAAGCAGTCCCCGTCATTGAGGAAACAGAACTAAGAAAAGCCATAAAAAATCTAAAAAACGATCAGGACCAAGGGCCAGATACAATTACAAACGAGGCACTGAAATCCTTTGTCCACAGAAACGTACGGAAAAATGATGGAAATATTTAACAAGATAGTGGCAACATAAATAATTTCCAAGCAATGGAAGCTGGCAAAAATAATCCTGCTCTGCAAAAAGGGAAATACAGAACAAATAAAAAATTCCAAGTCCATAAGCCGCTTCTCAAATGTGTATAAAATATTCATTACAATTACAAAGATCGAATAAAAGCGACCATAGAAAACAGCCAACCTATTGAACAAGCAGGGTTTAGAAGCGGATTCTCTACAATGGACCACCTGCAATCCATAAACTAAGTCTTTGAGAAATGCTGGAAATTCAACAAACCTGTACACATAGCGTTTGTTGACTTTAGTAAAGCTTTCGATAGTGTAGAACACAAACCCATGCTAACAGCACTTCGCTAGCAGGGAGTCCACAAGAAATACGTAACCATACTGCAAGAGAAATACCGGCAAGGAAAGGCGGGGATCAAATTCAACAAAGAAGAAGAGTACTTTGAGCTCCAACGAGGGGTGCGATACGGAGATCCAATTTCCCCCCACCTATTCGACAGCGCCTTGAAAAAGTTCTCTGAGGACTAACCTGGGAAAAATATAGAATAAATATAGGTAACCAGAAGCTGTCAATCCTCCGATTTGCAGACGATGTGATGTGTGTAACATACGAAGAGAAGATAACCTACTTAGGACAACTGTTCACGTTCGATAACAAGATGGAAAGGGACGTGCAAAGAAGGATTGATATAGCATGGAAGAAATTTTGGTCCCTCAGAAAGATTCTAAAAAACGAAATCGCAACCAACCTGAAACGCAAAGTATTTAACATGTGCACAATCCCACACTTGAACTTTAAACACTAAAGTAAACAACAAACTCAGGGTAACACAGTCGAGAATGGAGAGAGCCATGCTCAATATAAAGCTCACAGATACAGTGAGGCTAAAAGACATAAGAAAGAAAACACGAACAATAGACGTCATTCAAAAGTGTAGGGGCCTAAAATGGAATTGGGCAGGACATGTGGGTAGAATGACCGACCGAAGATGGACCCTGACGACAACAATGTGGCACCCAGGAGACGGAGCCAGAAAAACAGGAAGACCAAGAGCTAGGTGGGCAGGCAAAATCGAGAGAGCATGTAATTTTTATCGAAAAAGGTAATTAGCCTGGTTTTAATTCTGGATTTTTTTAAACCAAATGTTTAGGGTGCTGATAAAGACGTTGAGGCAGCCGTGGGCTAGAGGTTAGCGCGTTAGACTTCTACAGGAACATCGGATTTTTAACGGCCGTTCTTCCTCGCAAAGCAATGGCAAACCAGCGAGGTATTCTGTCTAATATATCTTCTCTGGAGTAGAAGTGTTTACAGTTCCAGTGGTTTGGAGCCCACGTTAAGCTGTAGGTCCTCTATATCTTGGGGTACTTTAAACGCGCAACACAGGCGTAGGAGAGAAGATCGCTACGTCTAGTAAGAGTTAAAGTACCCGAAGAAGAAGAAAGACGTTTCAACCTACTTTATGCTATGCCGTTTTTTATCAGGATGCTTCTAGAACACCCATGATTCATTACCAGTGACAATATAGTTAAGAGAATTTGTATTTTCGAGGCACATCTAAACAAAGTCTGCATAGTCTCCTCTGTTTCTGCACATCCATAAAGACTGAACGAACTTTACGCAAATGTTCCTCTTTCTCAAATCAATTTGTAAAATTGTCTTCTTATTGATGTTCAACTTAGCTGCCAGCACTCGGGTGGTCATTCGGCGATCTTTACCCACAATTTCACGAACTCAGAGTTTTCATTAATTTACAGCGCAATTTGCCAGTGAGATTGAATTGTTGCTCTATGTCGACTGACGGAAACACAATGTACGCGCTAGTGTACTGCGCATAAACAAACAGCTGTTCGATCTTCGCTTTAGCAGTCTCTATTGAAAAAACTGTGAACTATTACATGTTGTTCACGCGACTTCAGTGCTGCAACGTCAATCCAAGAATTAAATTGCCAAACCTCGTATTTACTGTAGTATGCAAATATCCATGGAATTCCATTTCCTTCATTAACTTGTGCGGTTTTCATATTAGGAAAATTAAACAACTACAAAAAATTGTATGATTGAGGAAATTTTCTGGAAATTGTTATATGATTATTACTAATACTCCTATTATATATAGACAATTATTCATTGAAAAAGAGAACAAAATATTTATTTTTGTAGTGTATCATAAATATTAAGGCAAACTTTTAGAATATGGATGTGGATTATCCATAACGTTCCTTTGATGTTGAACCATCAACCAAGAAAACGATGTGTTCGTAAAAGTGTGGTTTCCATCACAATCTTATGTACGATTGGCTACCTTTCGCGTGACAGCGTTGGGCGAATAGATTTTGGTGAACTGAAGAAGTGAAGACATATTTTGCAGGCTCTAAGGAATCAAAGTTTCCTAAATGTTTCGCTTTAACATTGTTAGTTAAAGTGAATTCCGATTTAGTTGGATACATTAATTCGCAAAACATGCGTTCATGGAGTTCGGAGAAGCCTAATTTTATGGAAGAGACACCCCTTCATCCTCAAAAAATAGGAGTGTGGCCGGACATTTCTTGACTTAGAATAGTTGGCCATACTTTTTGAAGGTAAAAGTAAGACGAAAGCAGGCGCTTTGATTGCAGAAAATTTCAAGAAGAGATTTTACGGCCCTTTTTCGAAGAGCTTCAAGACGATGAACTTAGATTTGGTTTTTTCCGTCAAGACGGGGCCACTGCGCACACAACACATAATATCCTAAATATGATAAGAGAATTTTTCGACAGACAGATTATTAGTCGAATCACACCAATTCCTTATCCTGCCAGATCCTGCGGCTTCACGCCATGCGATTTCTTATGTGGCCGTATTCAAAGAATTCCATTTTCCAGCAGCCACTACATGACCTGAATGAATGCACATAGTATTGGAAAAATTAATGAAATTACTTTCCGTATATGTGTAAATGTCAACAATGGGATAGTGCGAAGAGTTCGAGCGTGAAGGCGGTGAACATTTTAATAATATGTTATAAATTCTTTGTTTATTATTATTTATATTATTTATTATTTATTTGAGATATTTTTAAATGTTTGCATTTGAATGCTTTCTTGTCAAATCTGCCCATAAAGGTAGGGTTACGTACGTTTTGTGATATGTTCACAATGAACTTTTCAGCGCCGACTTTGACGACAAATTTAGAAAAACACATGTAATTTAGCTTCTGAAACAGTCGAGCGATAAAACTTATATTTGCTATTATTAGTTTTTGAGTAGAAGTTCAACATTAGGATCTAAACCAACAAAAAATGTATTGTTTTTATCATTGCGCTTTGATTATATTGTGTTGTACATTATGGTGTTTTAAACAGGTCGAAATACGCATCCAAGAATCGAAGCTGGTCAAAGTTGTTAATAATATTATGTTTATTTATAGAAATCATCGAAATATTTTTCAAATTAGCAGTTATAAAGCGACCGGTTGTTATTTATTATATTATTATTAAAAACAAACCTAATGTAGCAACTAACCTCGTAATCAGCATGCAGATGCATTGGTAAAACACACTTGGATGCTTTGTTTCCCAACGTTAAAGTTAGTTTAGTGTGCTTAGTTATTATTAGTATTGATTTTCTTTAATGTTTGTTGGTATTTTTAATATTTACCAAGCGGTACGATCCAATCACTCGATGGTTGAATCTTTAAAAACAATATTGTGATTGATATTTCCATCTTTTAAAGTATGCGAAACGTATTTTTCAAAATTAAATAGCATGATATTTAAAGAACGAGAATTTCTTGTGACAGTAGATAGTTTTTGTGAAAACTTCCAAAAATAAGACTTTGAAATTATTTCATAGGAAAATTAGTAGTAGATTTCCAATGCCAACGCATTGAACATTATACTATGAAAAGGTCAATGATGACTAATATTCAGGTCAATAATATAACTACATTTACGTGCAATAAAAATTATATATCAGTTAATTACCAAGGATAGTTATAGTCAGTTAATGTATCATATCGTCCTTGATTTAAATCATAAATGATGCACCTTTAAAAAGAATTGTTGCATTAAGTAATGTAGTTGAATTAAAAAATGTTTCGGTGAATAAATTGTGTATCACATTACGTTAATCTAAATTGCAGAGATTTCTCAAGTGAAATTGTATAATTATATGTCTCGTGAAGTTTACCAACAAATTGAATATGATGTCACCAGTAATTATGTAATTACTTCCTTTGCAAACTCTCTGGCCACTTTCGTATATATACAGATGGCATTTTCCATGTGTGATCCAATAACCTTAATTGACGTTATTATTATCAAATTCTACAGTTTGAAGCTTAATGATATTTAAAGGCAAGACAATGTTGTTACACATAAGTGGTTTCTGTAATAAAGCATTTAGGTTATTGTGCAATAAACAAACATAATGATTAACTATTCGCTTTCCAATTCCATAAATGCTCAATTAACACAGCAAGATTGTTCCTGATGAACAAAACGCAAACCTACATTGACGCCACTCTTTTAGTAAACGGATAATTACAATACGATATAAAATGTAGCACTAATTAACGCGATGACTCAGAACTGGTGCAACAGATTTGAAAGGGTGTTATAGAAAAAATTCTACTTTAGAACGTCAGAATGCAGTGATGGGAAATTATTACTGTTATTTAACATCCGTCTACTTCTGCTTGTTGTTGATTGACATGGACACAGACATATTAAATAATAGGCAAGCAAAAAACTGAACAATAAGTTGTAATTAAAAATCCAAAAATAAATCAAGTGAAAAAACCATTAGAAACATATTTTTCCACACCTTCTGTTACATGATGAACGATATTTTTGGTACAGAATGACTGCGGACAACAAAGCGTGTGTGTTTACTTAAATCCTACAGTTTATACTATTTCCTACAATTATTTAATAGTTATTCAAGTTTAGTTTAGTTGCTACGTCTATTTTTATTCTAGAACACAAAATATTGACATATAGCCATTATGACAAATCAGGTAATGCACGTCATCAAATATTTCATGACGTTACGACTTTGTATGTCTCCATGAAGTTCTAAACGATTTAAAAATTTTATAACCCTACTTTTGTAATGTACTAAACCAAACGTAAACACGTCTGTCAAAACTTTACTTAGGTAAAATATAAACGTGTCCAAAATGTTACTAACTTTACAAAAACTATGTTATAAAATATAACCCGATTTCTTTATTATTTATCAATATCTATACACTTTATGATTATAATTTGATTGTTTAATTGTACAAAAGTAAAATAATCATTCGCCCGGTTGTTGATTGTTTGTTGATTTGAAAGAGCGAGATCTAGGACGCGGTGTTCCAAGCATCTTCAAGCACTGTAGTCATCATTAGTTTATTGTTGTACAACCTAACTAAGAATTTTGCCTATCTGGGGTAATTCCAATTCCAGTAGTGATTTTTAACGTGTCACACATCGTAGTGGCACGGGACCTAAGGCTTTACTTGTTATCCGACAGAAGGCGCACTTTCAGATTTTGCCCAGCTAGAAAAATCTCACCGACCTCGGCCAGGTTCGTCTCCGCGTCCTTTGGATCTAAAGGCAAATGCGCAAACCACTAGACCACCGAGGCTGGCCGCCCGGTTGTAGTATTCTGTAATTACATCTTTTATTTTTTATATCGTGATGTGTTGGTAAAGGCCAACGCTGATCTTGTGATCGATGACTTGCCTGACTGATTCGCCAAAGAACTTTATACGCGTATAAATTAACTATTATAACTAATATTTTAAAGTCTTCCTAACCCAACAAAACCATTTAAATGACTTGATAAACCTGGATGGATTATATAAAATTCTTTTAAAATGTTTAACTAATAGAGGTGCATAGTTTGCCTAGATTTGTCTAGTTATCACAAAGTCGGAGTATTTGTTCCATACCTAACAAAATAATAATAGTCAATAGTAGTACTGAATTATGCAGAACAGCTATAAAACCAAGGAGAATTTCTAAGCTTCCAGGAATATTAAAAAGTTAGGAAGCAAGAATTATACAGTTCTAAATTTAGTTTCTATTAATTATTTAATATAGTAAATGAAGGGGGGGGGGCAAGTTTAACAATGAAGACGAGGCTACGGGAGCTTTTCCCCCTTAAAATAGGCTAACGGCGATCTTTCCTTAATGTGACATGTATTTGCTGAATTTGTTCTACTTTTATTTTAGGTTATAATGACCTACATTTTTACTTATTAAGTAGTAGAATCATAGTTTTATTCCCAAGAGCGTATGGTACGTGTAAAGTGTATTTCTTTAATTCTATCTAGCTCTGGTTTTACATACTCCTTATTTCTAATTTGTAGACTGTCATTATTTTGGATATGGGATCTCTAATGTAGTGATAGATAGACACCTCAAGTTAGTCTATACAATTCTACTTATTAAACATTTTTAAGTAACGTGTAAAGAATCGATCTAGTTGCAAACTACTCACATTATTTACCAGGTATGAAAGACTTTAATAAACTTATACAAAGCGGATGTTAAGTTATATATTCCTGTATAAATATTCTAAATTGTACCAATCGAACTATACTTTGCTAACTATTAAATAAATATAGTAAGCAAACTGTATTGTTTACGATGGTGGTTCCCAAATTTTTATAGAGTGCAACCCCTTTTGTCCAAAATTTTTCTCGGTACCTTCCTCTTGTAGTATTCAATTTCATTTAGAATCAGAAGCTAGAAGGCCAACTGAAGTCGTCTATTACCAAGTAGCGCAATTCATTTATTTGTTTTTCTTATTTCCAGAAATTTCCACCATTTTCGGGAGGATGCTACATGACACTGTACTAGTCTGGCAAATACATTTTTGTTTGTGTGAACAGTGGACCGCCATGAGATTAATCGTCATTTCAAAATTGTGTGCTGTACTGCTGACTGTGTGTTGCGTGCAATAAAACGATAAGAATTATTTAATGTTTAGTACGAGCTATACTCATTTTGTTAGAAAAGGATAAATTTTTAAGACGGCCATTAAAACCTTCCACGTCTGGCAGTGACAAGCATTCAAAGAAAAATAGATTGTACAGCAACGAATATGTCAAATATGGTTTTACCTTTAGTTCCCAGAAACCCCAGTTCGTACTTTGTCGAGAAGTGTTGTCAAAGAAGGTATGAGGTCAGCAAAGCTATATCGACATTTAAATAACAAACATCCAGACAAAAAGAAAAGTCTGTCGAGTTCTATGAAAGAGACCTAAACTCCATTGACAAGGAGCAAACCAGTTTTACATCAGCAACCAGTGCTAATGAAAAAGTACTACTATCAAGTTATCGAGTTACACATACAATTACTGAAGATCAGATTTTACCAACAGTTGTTGAAATAGTGCTAATAATGGTTGATGAAGAAGAGGCTGCCAAACTAATGCAATACCCCTCTCTAACAATACCATAAAAAAATAACTGACATGGTAGAAGATATTAGAAAACAAGTTGTTGAAAATATTAAAACGTGCACGTATATCTTAACCACTAATATTTCTAACTGTGCCCCTAGTATTACAGAAAATATTTATTTTGTACTTCATTACAGGTCAACACCACCTAAAAATATTTATTCGACACTCTCATGCAAAGTACTAATACGTACGAGATTGATTGGGCAAAATGCGTTGCTATATGCACCGATGGCACTATAACTATGACAGGATATCGCTCTGGCCTTATTGTCAGATTAAAAGAGATAATGCCAAATATTACATGGTTACACTGTTTGAAACTCTTGCATTAAAATCGTTATCTTCTGAAATGGATTGTGTTCTGAAAAATTATAAATTCTATCAAGGGAACAGTCTTGCAGATTCGTATTTTTCTAAAAAATTGTGAAGATATGGTTTCTTTATACGCAAATCTTCTTTATCACAGGGAAGTAAGATGGCGTTCAAGGGGTAACGTCTTGAAAAGATTTTTCCAGTTAAAAGCGGAACTTTTGATGTACCTGCAAGATGAAAAACTGGAATATGAGAACATATTTTCCAATTCCCTTTGGCATCGTAGGCTGGCTTTCCTTGTTGATGTTTCAAAGCACCTAAACATTCTGAATACCAGTTTGCAAGGCCGCGATATTAACATAATAACAGCCACGGACCAAATTAACGGATTTATAAAGAAACTTGATTTCTGGTCAACTTCAATTGGAAAAAAGAAGTTTAATTTATTCCAGTGCGTTCAAGAACTCATTGAAGACTTAGTTAAGGATGATAATATGATAAATTCGGAGCACGTGCTTGTACAGACTCAAGTTAGTTTGTACTATTTAAAACAAACTGAAATTGCGACAACCATGAAAGAAAAACTTGTTGAAGTATCATGTGACGAAATGTTGAAACAAGCTGAAATTTGAGAAACATGATAGAAAAACTGCAAAACAGGAAAAACAGTCTTAGAAAGGCATTTTGTTTCACTTTCGGGAATCCTCCCGTGACGCCCCTAATCCTATAACCCAACCACCCATGGGGTTGGGAACCACACTTCGGGAACTACTGGTTTACGTAAAAACACACGTTTTGTTTTCTGTAGCCCATATTTACTGAAAATGTTGTTCATCATACTTGCCTGTTGATATTAAGTATTCGTTGTCATTGTGAATTGAAATATTAAACAGTTTTCTATACTAAATTAAATTTAAGCATACAAAATAAGCATATCAGGTTTACGTTATTTGCAAACTTAAGCCAATAAAATCTTGTTTTTGGTGCTTACTAACACTATTTTTTATGGCCATAAATATTTTTCTAATATTGTCTATTTATTTCTTAAAGATGTATAATTTTTGTTGACTTTATAAATGCGTTTGTTAAGAATAATCAGTTCATAATGAATTAAGGTAACTGGAAATACACTTCTTATTTTTTGAAAAATTCATAGATATTTGTCGTGCTGTTAACTTTAATTGGGGTATATTGTGTCTCCAAAAACTTTGCTTAGAATGGTTTTCTTGTAGAAGATAAATATAGAGATGTAGTTAAATCGGAAAAATGATTCAATATCATTCAAAAATAAAAATTTTTGTTTCCGTTTTTTTTGCGTATGATTTTGTATTATTATGGTCATTGTTAACATTTTATTTATTCAGATTTAAAGAAGCTATTACGTTTTTTGACTAACCGCAGTTAGCACAGCAAAATAGCACGAGTTAATGGAGAAAATGCACAGATGTTTTCATATCACAGGAAGTGCGAGCTTTGGTAGTTTAATTCCTGCATTCACGCTACAGCGTTGGAGTTATGTGAAATTAAATCAAAACTAAAGCAGCGTATAATAATTCGCTGTTTTGCTATTAGGGAGTCAAGCGAAGGCCGAACAGCTGTTAGTTTCTGTGTAGGACGGCAGCGCGTGTATGGTATTTTTATCAGCCGTCATGGCGCAACGAGTCAATATCAGTGTCAGATTCTGCTGTTAACTAATGAAAACTCTAACAGAAACTTAAGAAGTATTGAAAACTAGCCGTATTAGTCTGTTTGAATGACTTCAACGTTTCAAATATATACGTGCGAATGTTCAGGATGAAGCTGGTAGCACAATTCCGAAGCGAAACGCCGCGGTCACTACTCTACCGCTGTCCCCTTCAACATAGCTAGCAAATCGGAAATAAATACAAACGTAATTATTATGAATGACCCTTTCATATTTTTCAGGAAAGTGGCACTAATTTGCATAATCACGTCACTTGCCTTATTTGGACGAATACTTTTATAGCCATCCTAATTTTGTTTTAGACCTTTTCAAACATAATAATTAATGTAGACGATAATGTAACGCTTTTATTTTGCACTTTATACTATTTGAATGTACTTATGAGTCATCGCGATTTTCCATCCATGTAGTAGAAACGGTATCTAGAAATTTTCAATACCTCTTACCTACTTCTAGAAATATAACACATTGTACGTTTTCAAACTGATATCCTATATACAAGGTATTCCATGCAATTTTATGGTGAGGTAACGTTTGCTGCAATTTGTAGTTTCTTTTACAAAATTATCTACATGTATCCAAAAAATTTTGTCTGCAAGGCCCCTTGGTGTTTGCAGAGTACAGAAACAGAAACATTTTATAACAAGTTAATAAAGTTTCCGGTTGATATGAACGTTTATCATTCTACTGATATCATAATCTAGATGAAGTGTTTCACCCACATAATATTAAGTATTCAAACTCATATAATTTGTATATTTACATATAAAACGGTTCGGTTAATAGATTTGTTACGAAAGCATCTTTCGCGAGTTATTATGGAAAACCGTATTCGCATTTATACATTCTTGTCATACTTTATAACCAGATATGATAAAGCTTTTTGATCGTACAGTATTGCACAGTGCGGGATATAGAAGTTACTGTGATTACTTTACAGTTACTTTGTCTGACCAAAAAATGAGAGAAAGTAGGAGTGCAATACAGCCTCACTGAAGTATTTGACATTTAGATCTATTAATTTTATCCCATGCAACAGCGGAAACGGAAGATGTGTATGTGCATAAAGCCTCAAAACGATTTGCCAGAAATTTAAATAATATGTTATAATCGTTGACAACATTGCTTACATCACTAAAATGAGAAAAATGTGTATGTCTTTCCAAATATTTAACATTCCAATACTGTTTTAAATAATAAACTGTGGAAAGTTAGATAAATTTAAATATGAAAACTTACTTCATACTGCAAATACTGGATACTGGAAAAATTAAATAGTAGTACATGATAGTGTACATCTCTTATAACCTATAGTAATAAACCTAGTGGGTTAAAGGTTTATTGAATAGTCTATATATGTTTGAATTCTTTGGTAGGAACACACATAAGTAGAAGGACTATTTCCTATAATCGTAATAGTTTTTGCAAGTATTGCTAATATGAAATAGGTATTTCATTTTAAAACACAGCAAACAGTGGTTCTGGAGGAATTTAATTTAAATACAAAAATACTCTTTCTGTCTAAAATTCAGTATTTAGAAATAAATTTAAGAATTATTGAAAGCGTGGTAGTAAAGTTTTAGGGGGCGTATAAATAATGCTACGCCCTATCCGAAAAGATTAAGTGTCGTAGCGAGAGCCATCTATAGCGGGAGAGCAAAGTTATATAAAATTCGAACTATTTTCTACATTTTAAAAACGCTGTTAGCTGTTGTTGCATTTTATACAGACGTTGTGTACCCCCTCCACTTCAGAGACCTTAAAACATTAATAAACAGACAGTATTTATTGTATAACTTTAAATAAAGGCTTCAAGGAAGAACGTCTGATTTGGTAAATTTCGATTTGTAATTTATGATGTTTGTTCCGGGTTTCCCACATATGTACTTAAGTATGAATTTTAATGCGGTTAAGCTTCCGCAAACGAAATTCTTTAATTATTATCGCAGATGGTGTTGAGAGCGTCTGCAATTTTTTAAAGATTCCTCATACTCTCATACTTACCATGCAGCACGGAAATTAAATAGTGGATAAATTCGTTAAGGATTGTGATAGAGAAAAAATCTAAAAGTTATTAATTATATAGTGCATATGGAAAAGTTTTTTTTCCATCAATTTATGAAAAGCTATGACGTCATCAATATTTTTTTAATGGCAACCTATATTTTTTAATTTTTATTTGAGTAAAGTTTTTTATGTGTTTTTAACGGATTTTTGGATAGGGTACGTCAAAAATTCAAGGAAAACGAAAGTGCAAATAGTAGACATGAATTAAATTAACAGTAATCCTTACTTTACTTATTTTATTGTGATAGTTACAACTTCTTCGCTGGTCAATGTTAAATCATTTTTTGATTGTTTTAAACCCCGCTAACTAGGATTACTGTTAATATCATTCGTGCTTGTATGTATTGTACTGTATTTGAAAGAGCGAGATCTAGGACGATGCTTGATTGATTGGTTGATTTGAAAGAGCGAGAATGAGGACGCGGTCTTCCAAGCATTTCTAAGCACTGCAGCCATCATTGGCTTATTGTACACCCTAACTAAGAATTTTGCCTGTCTGGGGTAATTCCAACTGTAGTAGTGATTTTTAACGTGTCACACATCGCAGTGGCACGGGACCTACGGCTTTACTTCTTATTTGACAGAAGGCGCACTCTCAGATTTTTCCCCGCTAGAAAAATCTCACCGACCTCGGCCAAGTTCGACTCCGCGTCCCTTGGATTTAAAGGCAAATGCGCTAACCACTAGACCAGCGAGGCCGGCTCATTCATGCTTGATGATGATGATGACTACGAGGGGAATTTTTTATGTTATCTACCTAGCTTTGGAAACAAAATACTGCCGTGATAATTTTATTATGTCAATGCTCTGTGACATTTTAAAGTGTATCCCCAAGTTTGATATGCATGTTAGAGGTGCAAAAATGAGTGATCTGAAACTTTAACACAGAAGCGTCATAAAATGTCTATCGAAAGAAGGCAATAATCCAAAAAGAATGGTGGATGTGTATGGGGAAACTAGCCTGTCCTATTTTCAAGTTAAATTTTGGTGTAAGCAATTCAAATGGGGCAGATGGTCCATTCAGGATTATCCAAAGTGCGGAAGACATCTTGAAGCACGAACACAGGAGGCCATAAAGAAAGTTGAAGATTTGGTGTTGACCGATCGCCGAGTGACAGTTTTAGTTATTGTAAGAGAAGCAGGTACATATGTATATCAGAAACATCTGTTTTTAAAATCCTGCATGAAGATTTGGGAATGAGCAAGTTGTCAACACGGTGGATTCACATGCTCATTCCTGAACAAAAATTGTGTAGGCAACAAATTTTCGAGGATAATTTGATGGCTTTATCCCGAGATGAGGGCTTCTTCTTTAAAATTGTAACTGGTGATGAGACCTGGGTATACCACTGGGACCCACCGACAAAACAAGAGTCCATGCAACGGCTTCATAATCCACCACACAAAAAGGCGAAGACACAATACTCAGCGGGAAAAGTGATGACCACAGTTTTCTGGGATGCTGAAGGGCTTTTATCGGTTGAGTATATGCCAAAAGGGTCTACAATAGCAGGGAATGTCTACAAACAAACAATAATCAATTTGAAAGCAGCTATACCATAGAAAAGACCTCAGAATTTTGCCCAGAAAACTGTGCTTCTGCACCACACCTGTAGAGAGCATAAAGCACGAATTGTTAAAGAAGCAATTGATGAATGCTGCTTTGAGGAATTACAACATCCACCATACAGTTCCGGCCTCGCCCCCTGTGACTCTTATCTCTTTCCAAAACTTAAGACCGTCGCTTTTTGTCGAATGAGGACTTGAAAAACTCTGTGGAGTCGTATTTTGCAGAGTTATCAAAAGAATTTTTTTCGAAGGCATGGCGTTATTAGGAAAACGTTGGAATGAGAGTGTATAAGCGTTAATGGTTCTTATGTTGAAAAATAGAATTTTGTTTATTCTCTAACTTGTTACCTTCATACTTAGGTAGATAACATAAAAAACGGGGGGTATTTGAGCTTTTTCATATGTGCTGTAATTTAAATCGCTATCCCCTTTTAGATTTTTTCACTATCACGAACCTTAACGGATTTAACGAATTTATCCGCTACTTCAATTCCCCACTGTGCATTAAACTGAAGAATTTGGCTTTCCCTTAATATATTCCGAATCAGAAAACAGTCTATTTAGAACAGGCCCTGGGTTAAGACTGCATGGAAATTACAAACTTACAACAGCTATTACGATTATCAACGCGGTTTTGTACTTTAGATATACCGCAGACATCAATTTTTAGTTTTTTAAATTACATACTTTACCTATTACAGTGTTTCGTTATAAAATACACTGACCTTTTCTTGAATAATTAAAATATCGGTTGTATAACTGAAAGTAACAATAGTCAATGAGATGATGAAAACATTTCGTTTTCCATTATTGATTACCTTCTTGCTAATGTAAGCATATTTTACGTCAAAGTTTTTTTTCCGGTAAACAGTATATAAATAAACGCATTATGGCAACCCAAGAATATCCTTGTAATGATTGTAATAGTAAAAATTAAGACAGATATCATACTTATTTAAAAAAGTGTAGGTGTGGCCCTGAAGGCAGTAGCCTTCTTATTATTTACCGAAGATATTGATTGTCGGAACAATAACAGTCTGAAAGTTCATCCATGCCAGCTCTACGCATTAATTTACATACTTACAAACTACTGATGTTAACTTTCAGTCTTTTAGATTTACGCAAATTCCATAGACAGTTTTTATTAGAATCGAAAACGCATGTTTTTAATGTTCTAGTTAATTATACAATACGGTATCGCTAACTTAATGTCATTTTACAGTAGCGATAAAAATGAAAGTATAATATAGGAAATCGGAAAAGCATATCCTTTGCTAGAATAAATCTCGTTTTGTTGACGTTAATTTACGTGCCAGGTGGTTTTTTGTTGGTTTCTTATAAAAAGTAAAATTTGTAATATGTAATTAGAAAAAAACTTGGAACAAGTTGTAAAATAGCGAAAGAGGAAGACAATGGTTGGCTGATTATAAAACCAACAGATAATGCGGAACATCCATAAAAAATTTAACTTTAAAATACTGCCAAAGATTTGATATGAAATATTGTTAAAAAACACTTTTAACAATTAAAAGTTAATAAAAAGAAACGCTTCCCTGGTATTTATTAGCTGTTAAAATACACTACTTAAAAATTAATAGAGATATTGCAGGGTAAGATTCTTAAAGGCAACACCAATTGCACTTATAATAAAAAACTACCAAAACAACAAAATGTAACGCCTTTTTAGTAAAATAACCCGTGCATGATGCGGCCTTGCGTTGTCGTCAAGAAAAACAAAATATTCCCATCCAACAGCGTGGCGACGGGTCAGAAGATGGTCCATGATAATTTCTTGGCCATTACTTTGACCCGTGAGTGTACCATTAAAGATATGTAGGTCAGTACGCCACCCTAAAGAAATTCCAGCCCATACCATACGACCACCACCACCAAAGGCAACGACTGGTTGGGTATACTGAGGTAAGGTACGATGTTCGGCACTACGATATACTCTATGACTCTATGATTGCTGAGACAAATATTTGAACTCGTCCGAAAATAGTATATCAGCCCTGGTATCGCTTTTTGAAGCCTATGTCTTGACCATTCCATTCGGTGTCTTCGTTAAGCCACAGTTCTTGCAGGACATTTTAGGGGGCGGCATGAGGAAGTCCTACCTCAAACAATCGATTTCTCACAGTTTGGTCGGAGACTCGATTTCTTGTGGCATTCTGGAGCACTTGCTGCAGATGTCGAGCTGTTGAAAAGGGGTGTATTCTTGCAATAATTACCAGAAGTCGATCCTCACGAGGTGTTGTGATGCGAAAAGATTCGCTTCCAGGCCTTCTTGTAGTCGTACCTGTTTCTCTAAGGCGCGAAAGGGCACGTGAAATTACGATCTGCGTGGTTGCTAACATATCAGCAATGTCGACCTGGCGACCTCTTTGCTGCATAGCAACGGCTAAATTTCATTGTTCTATTGTTAAATGGTTTCTCTGCATTGTTGTTTATTATTAAGAACACAAATGAAACACACGAATGAGAAAACAATGAACAAAAAAGCTCTTAAGAAGACAGGAAAGATTATCCAATCAAACACAAAAACTCGCTAATACGGTTAAACAATTGCAACTGGACTCGATTGTTTTTTGTTTTTAACATCAAACATTGCCGCTTGCTCTAGTTATCAATAATAGACGCCCATTCGCCGCTAAATACAAACATATATGCTTTATATTACAATATCCCTATTCATTGTTGAGTAGTTTAGTAAATAAATGGTGCATTTATCATAAGACGGCTGTTCATTGGTGGTGACGTCATATTGTGCGTTGGCATATTGGCTTAGTTTATTTTAATTTTTCTTTACTGGTTTTGATTATTTGTACAATGAAAGTGGAAACTTACCGTAATATTAATTTTTGTCATGTACAGATAAGGTACTGTAAAAAATATGATTCTTTACATTAAAATATCTTTGCAAACACGAATACCATGCACTGTATCTACTATTCGGTCAAGTAGGTCAAAGCCGTAGGTCCCGTGCCACTGCGATGTGTGATACGTTAAAAATCACTACTGGAGTAGGAACTACCGCAGATAGGCAAAATTCTTAGTTAGGGTGTACAATGGGCCATATGGCCTAAGTGCATAGAGATGCTTGGAAAACCGCGTCCTAGATCTCGCTCTTTCAAAGCAAGCAAGCAAGCAAGGTCCATATTTAAAATTTGGTAAAAATACAGTAAATTATACCTATTAGGTTGTATTAGATTCACATAATAATTACACTTTTGAATTGACGTATGACAGTGAAGTACACATTATGTAAACTGTCGCTACGCAACTAATTCCTAAGTACGACTTTGCTGGTTTGTTTTTTACAATTTCATAATAATACGAATTTGGCAACACCGTAACCTTGACCTTTGACCTCTCTGGCCCGCGAGACTCCTTCAGGTGGTCCCCGAACACTATTTGTATGAATAACATAATTCATAATAATACGAAGACTTTATTGCCCCTTTTCAATTTTATTCTATTTCCAGGTGCACATGGAGTTTTCCGGAATCAATGTTATGTAATTTTAGTTTTTACTAGCACCAAAGTGGTGCCAAACTGTTATGAGTATTATAAGTAAAGCACGGATTTTATGTAAATGCATATTCTAAAACACTGATATGCCAACATAATGCTGTTGTATGTATTCGTTTTTAATAAAAAGCAATTAAATGAATGGCACTGATTTCATTTTGCATAGATGGCATATTTCGGCATCTTTGAGCGTAGATTTATATTAATTGGATATTTGAACATATTCAAGCAATATTGATAATTTTTTTGTCTCTTCATGGAAAAGGAATTAGTAAAATAAATTGTACTGTCTAGGAATAAATGATTAAAGTAATTGTGCGTTAATTAGCACGAACATACCCTTTACAAAATTAAAAAATTCTTGCTTAAAATCATTTTTGGAAAATTCACAAATAGACAGTTACCAGACAAAAGTACTCTTTGGAAAAATTATATTGTTGAAATTTGTAGGAGTACCATACGCACAAATCGTGACACACTAGGAAGTATAATTGGACCAAACTTTTAGTAGTGAATGTTATGCTACGTACACACGCAGACACCTAAATGTCGACACTTGTGTCTAGATTGCTCTACGGTGTGTTCACACTGCGTGGTGTATTTGTGGAAACTATTGCGTAGAGCAGTGTCACTAGATACAACACTAGACTGAAGTTGCTAGACTTCTCTACCATGTATCCACACGTGCCTTGAACAGTAGACACAGACACTTTAAAATAGAACCTATATTTTTTGACCATGTCAAGAACAAGCCGTCGTTTAGCGGCCGCAGTGTTTATGAATTGTATTTAAAAAAAAGAATAGTTATGAAAAGCGAACTTGGTTAACTGGGAACTGGATTAAAGAGGGGATCGTAAAGAGAAATGCGAGTCACTATTTTCTGAAATGAATTTTATAAAAAATACATTTATAAATAGGATGACGGACGAATCAAGCTCTGCATGCGTACTTTTAAAGATAACAAAGTATAATCCAGATATAAAATCCTTAACATCTCATATGCAGCAACAAAAATCACATTAAAACAAAGGTTTATGTCTATTTGTAGAACATTTAAATAACTCTTAGTAAATTATAACAGATGTAATTTTTAAAATCATACCATATTAATAAAATTGTTGCTGGCAATCTGCATCTGTGGAAACACCATAGAATTAGTGTGAAGAAAAACAGGCTACTGCCTACAATAAAAGAAGAAGAAGAAGAAGTTTAATAAAAATTTTTCTTTCTTTGTTTATTAAATTATAATAATTTTTTTCTCGAGAGCGAAAGGAAAAGAAAAAATATAAAATAAAAAAGCAAAAAAAGAGAAAAATACAAGAATCATAATTTATGTTAAACAATTTTAGTATGGCACGTTAGTTATTTCATAAAGATTATTTATAAGTTTGTGGCATGGACAATGAAAAAGGTTCGCCATCCCTGCTCTAGGCAATAAATTTCCACCATGCCGGTACACCTAGCTCGAGTCTCGACACTCCGAAAAACAAGTGTTCCCACAGCGGTCTACCAACTTGCGACAGCGATGTCTAGATATCAAATATCCGATCTAGCGACACAGTTCTAGATGGTGTACATACGACGACACTCGATCTATAGACTTTATCTAGACACTAAAGTGTCTTCGTGTGTACGTAGCATTAAGTTGTTGACGTAAAGATAAGTTGCAAGTGTGAGGTAGGTTGCAGGTAGGCGATTACGAACGTATTCAGGAAAATTTGTGAATGGATAAATAAATATGTTATACAACCAGAAATACCTAAAATAATACTTTATTTTGAAATTGCATAATATATACATTTGACGCGCTTTTCTAATATTATTAAACGCAAATCTACGTTTTATTTTATTTGTTTAATTTACCCACACTCGATGTCACTAAATTCGGAGGGATCAGAAGATGAATCAGCTCCTAAATGAATTATTAAAGGTTTGATTTCATACTTTGGAGCATAATTCTGTTCAACCTTAACTATGTGTTCCACGCAATTTTTCCAATGTTTATGAATTTCACAAGCAACATTTCTGATAAGACCCAGAACATTGTCGCTTAACCTAGGAGAATTATTTTCATTTTTGCGTTTGTTTTCAAAGTGCTCCATATCATTTCGATCGGTTTAAATTCGCAAAACTCAGGGAGCAATCTCAAAACAGTATGGCCGTTTGCAAGGGCAGCTTCATCAACGAAATATGATTTTTTAAAATTCTGTTCTTCTATTAGTTTTAACAAAGTTGGTTTAGTTTTCACATTACCAGGAATAGAAACATTATTTTCATTTAAAAATTCATATAATATGTGTTTTTGTTGGGTATCATTTGCCTGGAAAGGTAAGATGCGTTATCCATCACAATCCCACTGTTTGCCGGAATGTTGGGAAGGAAAAATGTGCAAAACTAATCTTCAAACATTTCGGCGTTCATATCTTGGTGGTAATCTGCGTTGGAACTGCTAATGTTTTTTGCTGATAATTTCAAACAGTTGTTAACAAAACCATTATCACTACCAGCATGAATAATTATTATTAGCTTTCCTCTAGAAGGTGGAACATCCATGACAGTTTTCGTTGAATTATCAGTCCAGTGATTATTATCCTCGCTTTCAAAAGATATCCAGAAAGCTATGATGTAACTGCGGCTGGTCAAAATTACCACTGAATTTACCCAGAACATTAACCAAATTAGCATACTTTCGAAAACAAATTTACCATGATTACCTACATCGTTATTGGACAACAGCATTCATTATAACGTTAAGACATTTAACAATATTCAGCGAATAGATGGTCGGTCATCCGGTAATTGTAATATAATCATACCTAGATACATTTATTATAACATTTTATAATATATATTACAGTTATACCCGGTTTCATAAAAAAGTTGTATCGCCGGATTTTACTGCCATTGCCAAGAAAGTTAAATGCGACAGACCAACAAGCACCAACGCTATTGTTCAAAGATTACATGCTTCCTGCTGAGTATTAACAGTTTGGTCCTACTTTATACATACCCGTTCAAATATCACAAACAGCAGTAGTGTTTGCTAAGTAAATTTTTTATGATAAGAGAATTAATTGCGTAAATGTTAATTTAATATAGGCAATGTGAAAAATTAATTCATTTAAGTTAAATTACCATTTAACAATAACTGTTTCGTTATTATTTTTAATTTTTATTGCACGTATGGCACCTGTGCAGTTCAAGAAGTTTTAGTTCCTGAACTACTTCCGATCTATAATGATTACGCATTAATCACCAACACGCACGTAGTTGAATTTCTTGTCTCTACCAATTGTAAGCACTTTTACTAGGTATTTTAGAAAAAGGACAACACTGTAACATTTATTTTCATATTCACTTGATATTATATCTATAGCTTTTAAAAAGAGCCATTCTACAACAAAAATAATTGTTACTGGGTTGTTAATAATTTCTTGAGATACCACACCGCAGCATCATAGATATTCATGTTAAATTAGTGACTAACGAATGAACAAAACAAAAGTAAAAACCACCAATAGCTGTAATCTGTCATGTAAACTGCTCTTTGCAAAAATATTTCTTATTATTAAATATGCAGCTATCATATTGCAGTGTAGTTAACCTGCAGCTCTAAAGAATACTATTAAACCATCATTAAACTTAAATCTTCCAGTTGTACTGAATTTCTAGTTATCCCCGAAAATACATAATGTACATGCGAATTTCTCGACGTGAAATTCAAGACTCTCGCACGAGAGTCGAGACGCGACGACTAATTAACCGTACGAGAAGACTAATTAACCGTACGAGACGAGACTGACTTTTTATTTCTGGTCTCGCAGTTTCGACACGAGAGTCGTATCGTTACATGTCTCGTCTCGTCTCGCAGCAGCACTAATAAATATAGTCTAGGGCAGATGTTCTCAAACTTTATTTGTCACGTACCACTCAAATATCTACATAAAGTACCACGTACCACTTAAAATACCAATTAAAATTAAGATGAACAATATTTGGGTAAATTAATCTATTATTTTTATTTGTTGGTTAGATTTCACGCTTTACGTTTTAAAATTTGGTAAGCATATTTTCTGCATTCTTTAGGAACTACAGCGCGCATCGCGAGTGGTGATCCTCGTCGTAGATCGCGTACCACCTGGAGGGCTTCTGCGTACCACCAGTGTTTGCCTACCATAATTTGAGAATCTCTGATCGAGTGGCTAGCGCACTTAGTTAAAGATCCAAGGGATGCGGGTTCGTTTCCAGTAGAAGACGATGATATTTTCCTAGCGGGAGAAATCTGAAAGTGGTTCTTCCGTCGTGACACGTTAAAAACCACCAATGGGGTTGGAACTACCCCTGATAGGCAAAATTAATAGTTAGAGTGTACAATAAGCCAAGAGCTTCAGTGCATGAAGATACTTGGAAATCAGCGTCCCAGATCGCGTCCAAACAAAACACGCAAGCAAACAATGGAACTTATCAACAACCTAACCAGTTCGACATTGGCACAGCTTTTTAGCAGAATATTGATTGTAACGATACACGGGTTGGTGAAGAAAGTGGGTGGGATGTAGCGTTCTGAACGCAGATTTGAAACTAGGCATTAACTGGTACTGCCGTTGCGTCGTGTGATATTCGATGTTTGATTGTCTAAAATATCACGTGTAAGTGCACCGATCGGTGTAGTCGCATGATGAATAAAATAAGCAATCTTTTAAATGAATCTCTTTGACATATTCGCTTGAGGAAGAGGTCGAAATAAAGCTTCTTTTTGTTGTCCTTTTGACTAGGAATAGTACCTGTGTGTCGTGCCTCATTCGGTAGACAAGGAGAACCAGCTGTGGGCCATGTTGTGGGTGGTCGACCAGGAAGTATTCTCCCCCTTGGTGGGCCTTTCATACAAATTCTAGTAAGTATATCCCCATCCGTTCTTTTTACATGATCTTTCCTTTTTTTTCCTGTTTTTATATATTTAACCGCATCCTGTATGTTGTATCTTTCTTTTATGGAGATATTCGTATGCATATTTCCTAGGGTCACATCAGATATCGATATCATTACCTTTATTTCGCTTACTCTAATTTATTGCTTTGCACTTTTCGTTTCTGCTCTACTTCCAGTGGCATTTGTTAGTATTGATCGTACCATGCCCTTATAGACTTTCACCATCCCGTTGTCATATATGTATTTGCTTCGCCATACAGTGTCCCTCAGGCAGTTTGCTACTTGTAATGTTCTGGTGATTTGGTTTTGTGTTTCTCCGAACAAATCACGATGGATTGCGTTTGTAATAGAGCAATTAAGTAGACCCCTGTCTGATTTGAATATTTCAAAAAGACAGACTGTTAGTAGTATTTCGAATTTCGAGCACACGAGAAGGTTCAACCGTAATATCTTTTTACAAAAATAAGTGGCGTTGCGGGTATGACGAAAAGTTTAAAATCACAGGAATTTGAATTTTCACCCGCTGCAACCCCCTCCTGCATTTAGTTCTCCCGGATAATGAATAACAGCCGTGGCACTACTGCTGTACATCCCAAGACCTGCCACTGAATCATTGTGTTCTTCATTGCCACACACTTGCAGTGAAAAACTTTTAGTTTCACTTAAGGATGGCTTTGATGAAGCAATAAGATTTATGAACTGCATCAAATCTTAACCCGTGAGTTCTTTTTAGTATGCTGTGTGATGAGATAGAAAGTACGTATAAAACACTCCTGCTGCTGTACGATGGTTTGTTAAACACCAATCAAGCGTTTTTTTCTACCCGCAATAAACCTATTAAAAACGGGCTCCTCGGCAGCACGGGGAGGTGGGAAGTTCGCTGAACACAGTTACCGGAATAAAATCTTTGTAGCTCATGGTATCAAAATAACTGGGGTCAGCCTTTCAAGTCGGTGCTTAGGAGGAGTAGAAACTACCTTGTTGTGCTTCCTCTTTTCCTTAATATTGCAGACAAAATACATACAAAGAAGGCAAGTACACAAAACAACTCATAGGTTATCAAACAATGGCTATAAATATATTGAATAAAATAAGAAAATAGGATTGATACATTCACAAGCTCACAACGTTTAAACCAGGTCCAGAGTCGGACCTGTCATATATTAAATATTTATATAACGAAAAGGGCTTCGAGACGGTCGAAGCGGTTACTCGAGCCACTCTTACTACATTTACGGTAAAATTAGAAAAAGGAAAAGAACTATGTGGTCAATATCAAAAGAGTTTCCAATACAAATACAAATTAGTTACTAAATCTATTTATGACTCATAAATCGAAACACTTGATAAGCAAATAATCACTGCTTATAATTTTCACTAGTATTTAATAATACGGATAAGCAGCGTCGAGGTAATCTTACGCTTAGTCGATACCTCCAAGAAGACGAGAATAAAAAGGACTATTGCACTGACGTCACTGAATAATGACATCAAAATGCGCAATATTTTATCAGATGGTGCAATTGGAATAACAGATAATACCTACAAAACGAACTGTTTTCAACGCTCATTCTGCAGTACAGAGTTCTTGCCAGAACGATAGATATTCATGGAAATGTTAGAAAGGGTAACGGAGTTAATTTTATCCGTATCGAACGAAAGAGAAAACCACACGGTCATCCTAACTATATTATTGATTCTTGTGTGCACACTATCCGATTTAAATGCGAGTTTTTAATTATGATGAAACGGTAACTCTACTTTAAGGAAAATAATTGTGAGTATTTGTTCCCAAGGATAAAATACGATTTTTCAAGCAAAATTTAGAAAACTTCTATTCGATACTATGAGCTTGACTGCTTTCCAATACGTAAAATGTTTGTGATAAAGTCTATTGATGAATGTGGTTTGTCAATATTGAATAAAGAAATTTGTCAACATATTTAAGATCCGCATAACTCAATAAACCAATATTTTCCAAATGATCATAGCATAATTTTCTAAAATCATACATATGTAAAACATCCATTTAAAGTGAAAGATCGACTAATGGGTTTTAATGTATCAAACTACAAAAAGTTCATTGACGTGGTCTCAGATTCCATATTGCAACTAACCTTTAAGAAACTACCACTTGCAGAGTTTGGTATGCAGTATCAAATTTATTCAAACTTATTTGAAGATAGTATTAAAATTGTCATTTTATTTCCAGCACATATCGGCGCGAAGCTCAATTTTCTTCATACAATTCAATCAAAACACAAACAGATATGATAATTCTGTCATTAAACATGAAAGAGATTTGTAAAACTTCACAGCAATAATTCTGTTCTCGCTAATTTTCTTCTGCAAAACAATTACGTGTTCATAAAAGATCAATTGTTTAGGTCAACATGTAATTATTGTAATTGGTTGTTATTATTTTTTTTTGATTAATTAAGAAATAAATATTTTAAAACTAGCAAATAAAAAACATTTTTTCTAATCATTTTTTCAATAAAAGTATTTTGTAACTCTGAAGTTGTAACTAACTTTAAGTCGAACCTTTTTTTCGAACTTTCTTCTAAAACAGTTGAGGACATTGAAGATTTTACAAATGTAAATTGCGCGTTTATTTATTCTCATTTACCTAAAAATTGGGATAACATTCGTATAAAGTTTAAGTATGTAAGTCAGTACGCTAATGTGTAGAAGTCTTTTTATAAATAAGAAGCCCCTTTTAATACAAACCACTTCCACAGTTTTTTCAGAGTCGAAAAATAACTTTGAGTTTAGAGCTGTGTATTATACAGGGGGTAATTCTATGAGGGCAGCCTTTTAAGTTTTTACAAACACAGGAAAGAAAAAAAATTGTAGAACTAACTTTTTTATTGCTTTTCAAAATATTCGCCTTTAAGATTTATACACTTTTGCATGCGTTCGAACTAATTCTCGTATCATTTTTTCCATTCTGAAGTTGGTATCTCAAAATAATGGTTTTTGAAAGCTTCAATAGCTTCTTGAGGTGATGAAATGCTGTCCAGGCATTTTTTGTTTGATATTCGGGAGCACAAAGAAGTCGTTAGGCGATAAATCAAGTGAATACGGGCAATGAGACATTAATTCGATGTTTTTCTCCTTCAAATAATCAGTTGTTTGACGTGCTTTGTGAGAGCTGGCATTGGTATGAGTGATGCGGCGATTTCGGTTGTTTTTCCTAATTTCGTCGATGACTTCTGGAAAGAAAATTGTTAAATACCATTAACGTTAATTGTTCTTCGATCCTCTAAAGGAATGGTTGCGCCATGTCCAATACAAACAAAGAAGCAAGCAATTTTTTTCTTGGAAGTGCTTCGAGAACGAACAACTTTTGTGGGATTCGGTTCATCTTGGAACACCCAAACAGTGCATTGTTGCTTAGTTTCCGGTTCATACCAATATATCCTACTTTCCACATCTGTTACGGTTTTTTCAGTTCTTCGGTCGAATTTTTTGAGTTTTTCCTTACACCAATTAACACGAGCCTTTTTTTGAGCTTCGATCAAATTATGCGGAATCCATCGGGAACAGATCTTTTTCACAGCTAAATGTTCATGCAAAATCGAATGTACTGCAGTCTTCGATATGCCGAAGGATGCCTCTATTTCACTATAAGTCACATGCCGATCTTCTTCAATCATGTTAAGCACAGAGACCGATTTTAGTCAACCTTCACGAAATTCATCACTGACGCATGACCACGACGAAATTCTGCAAACCAATTGTACACAGTCTTCTCTGATGGTGCTTCATTGCCAAAAGTTGAATGAAGCGATTCTATGCATTGTTGTTGAGTTAGGCCTTTACTAAAATCGTAAAAAATCATCCAACGAACACCTTTACGTAATGTTACATTTTTTTACAAAATTGCTTTTTTTAAACGCTCACTATAAACAAATTGCTAGTCAATTTCTAAGCTGCCACTGTTTTTACAATAACAAATGTCAAAAATAGTAATGACACATCTCAATAGCGCCATCTAGTGGTCATTCGTAAAAACTTAAATGGCTGCCCTCATAACCATATGGGAAAAACTTTAACCACGTATAGTTAAAATTACTTAATTAATATTTCATATTATGACAGCCTTAAATTAGAGTTCCAAAAAAAGTAAATTGTATATGCACTTCAGAAAAAAAAAAAATATAGATGCTTGTTATTAATCGAACTAGTTTACTTGTTATTGAAAACCTGCTTCCAGTTCTATAATTATAGAACTACCACACGCAAGAATTTTAAGTAAAAAGGAATGTCGAGCCAACGTAAATTAAAATAGCATCAGATTAATTGTGTTTTCTTAAAATATATCTATTAATTGAAAATCAAGGGGTGTTTCTAGTGCCTTAGAGTTGGGTGAAATAGACGTTAATAATTCAAAATAATATTTACAGTTGAACAGGTTTTATTTGTATTTTTTGCTTTATACGCATTTCAACATATTATATGTCATTTTTAAAAATAATATAAACATTTGTAGTTGCCAGCACACTGGATCTTGGTTTTGAATTCGGCTCTATTCTTCTATTCCAAAACTTTCAATAGCGGGGAATTTATGAGCTCAATTTGCCCATTCACTAAAAGTGTGTTTGTGA
>JABXWE010019933.1:0-11178 GCA_014611495.1 Limonius californicus | reverse complement strand
CGATGGAGGAATCGGGGTTTGTGAAAGGTGTTAAATTGTAGGTGACTAGGATGTGATCAATGATAGAAGACCCATTGTGGGTTATGCAAGTGGGGAGATCGTTTCGAAGGAGGGCGAGGGGGAGGTTATTCAGAGAATTGACTAGAAATCTACCGTTTCGGTTGGAAGTGATGTCATTGAAATCGGTGTGACGGGAATTGAAATCGCCCATGATGATACAGTGGTTGATTTGGGAGGCGTAGTTGAAAAGATCATTCGAAATTTGGGAGGTGGGCGGGTTGTAGTAGCAAATGATGGCTATTTGGAGATTGTTGATGTGAACATTTGCTGCGACAACTTCTAGATGGTGAAATTGTGCTGGGAGGGGGTGTTCAGAAGAAGCCAATTGAGAGGAGATCAGTATGGCTACGCCATAAACGTGGTATGGGTTGAGATTGGGTTTTTGATAGGTGTGATAGCCTGTGAAATTAATGGTGCTTGTTTTTCGGGTTTCCGTGATAGCAAGGACAAAAAGATTGTCAGTGGAGAGGAGATTCCTCACGGGCTGGAATTTGCGGGTTAAACCGCCGGTGTTAACTGTGCCAAACTTTAGATCCCTTAAGAAGGTCCGGGGGCAAAAAAAATGGGGGGCGGAGGGGGGCTTAATTAAAAGTGAAAATAACTTTGTTCCCAGAATGCGAAACACGGAGGAAGCGGTCTAGGCAAACTCTAGCGGACTGCTCTAGAGTGGTCTGAATTTTTTGTTTCCGGAGGGGGAATAAGTCGAACAAAGTTTTGGTGATGAAACGGAGGAATTGTCTCACCTCTGGGAAGGGCTTATGGATTGGGGTATCATCCATGTCGGAATTTTCAGGGTCGATGTTAGTCTCGATGATTTTGAATGGAACAACCGCGGTTTCGGGGTTGATGGTTTGGGGTTTGGGGAATTGGGGGCACTTGTGGGACCAGGCGGGATGATCGCCATTGCAGCGGGGACAGATGGGGGTTTCACTTGGGCATTAGCCGGGGGGGTGGTTTTTTGGGCAGGTGGGGCAGATGGGTTTACTGCGGCATTCGGACTGGGAGTGCCCGAAGGCAAAACATTTGGGGCACTGGAGAGATGTGGGGTGGGGGTGGGAGGGCTCGCAGGGATGTTTGCGGGCGTAGAGATTGAGTCCGTTGATAAGGAGTTCATCAATGGTGTTTTTGTCCGAGGAGATTATTCGGAACATAGAGGTGGATTTGTTGGACTTCCGGGAAGTGATTCGCCAACATTTGAAAATTTCAAGTTAGCGGCACTGGAGCTTGACGTCTTCAGGAGCGATGTTCTGATCGACGTCACGGGCGAATGGAAAAGGTGGGCAGTTTTTTAGGGGCTGGAATTGTGGAAGCTTTACGAAAGAGAGGGGTTACTTCCAGGGTCTTGCTGTTGGTGGCGGTGCGGAGGGTAGATTGGGTAAGGCCGTTGAGGGGTTGCAGGGTGACGAGGAAGGCGGTTTTGTTGTAATTTACAACGTGGGTTTGAATACCCTTGAGTCCGTGGGAAACCAGGAGTGAATAAAAAGATTTCTGGGAGGCGAAACTGTCGGGGATGTTTTTAATGGCATATCTGAATTTTTCGGGTTGAGAAGTTGTAGAAAGATTAGGACTAGTGATGGGAGCGGGCGGGTAAGCGGGTTCGGGGATAACGAGAGATAGTAATGGTAATGGGGTAGGAACCGGAACATTCTCACCTGATCGCTGGTTTACGTGGGTGCTGGAGGCGGGGGCAGCGGTGGCGGCGACGGCGGAGGCGCCGGCGGTGGTAGAGGCGGCGGTGGTGGAGGCGGCGGTGGTAAGGGAGCTAGTGGCGGATACGGCGGCAGCGGCAACAGCGGCAACAGCGGCAACAGCGGCAACAGCGGCAGCGGTGGCAGCGGCGCTGATATAGCGTTAGTTTCGCGTCTTGGCTTCCCTAAAATCCTGGTCAGCCATCTTCACGCTTGGATGGCTCACGTTGGATTGTAGAAGTCGAAAACATCCGGTGCATTTATAGAATTGCGACAACCACCCCAAAGGCTGTACTTTTCGATGATTTGGGACTTCCGCCCTGAAGGGCGTGGTTCGAAAACAGTGTTCAAAGATCAGCTAAGACCTTCTGTACGAGTACCCACGCCCTCATTGCTTCTGTTGTACAGTTTCTAAATACATTCTTGTATAAACTAGCCTTCGTTGGTTTATTTAAAAAATAAGTTGAAATATACAAAAGCGAGCACTATCAAACATCCTGTATAAGATATTTAAATTCTAAACAGTACGACAATTATCCGAAAATCTGCTCGTGTAAACTGCAAAATAATTTTGAAAAATTACATGCCGTTCTTCAAATTCTAACTGTTAAAAATACACCGTAATTTTTCAGTAATTTAAGAGAGAGTTATTCCAAAACCATTAGCGATAGATACCTAAAATCCTATATTGTTGTAAAAATAAAAAAATTATAAATCCAAAAATGTAATAATATACAGAATTTATATTTAACACGTAGTATTGTGCCATGTCGCACCAACACGGTCTCACAAGAGGCAGTATAGGCCGCGTGAGACCACTGCGGTCTCACATGCTCGACTACTGGTTTCGGCCACGTGAATTCACGTTGGTGCAAGAAATCAGTGTAACTCATATGGATCAGTGAAATAGGTGGCCTAGCAATCCCGAAACTGCATTTGGCCGCCGTGGATATGGTACCAAAGTATCATAAGCCGTGTGCTCCAAAGTTCTACTTTGCTAACATTAAATACTCGAAGACATGCTTTTGCGTTTATTCAAAAGCTAATTGCATTTTACAGAAAGCAAATATATGTGATAATGGAAACACTAAAACTAAGCACATTTTGTGTAAAAAATTATAGTTATAGAAAATATTATATAAGTTCATATTTCCTAATAAAATAATTTTAAGGAAATACCTGCCTCAATGCTACAAACTTGCTGTATGTGTATCAAAAAAGCATTCCAAACAATAGTGTTTTTCGCAAATTAGGCACTTAAAATTTGATTGAGGTGTTTTTCTTTCTTCTTGCTTCTTTACATCCAGATTCTTTGTTTATTTTGCGATAGCACACAGTACATCAGTACATTTGTCCCACATTTGCTACATATACATTGACCAGGGCTGTACCAGTTAGAAATTCAATTGCTAATTTTCTATATCATTTAATACTTTTGCGTAAAGATGTGTTATAACTTTTTAGTTGGTCGGAAAGATCAATGTATGGTTTGTGTTTATTGTATTCGATTACATTTTTTGTTTTTTTGATTTCCTTCCCTTTCCTTGTCAATGTAATTATTTCATCGGTGTGTTTGGTACTCAACATTATGACGTACCTTTCATGTTTTTATTTTTGAACTATTACACCTGTATTACTTTCTTCAGCAATTCTTTCGCCTGTGCGAAGTTTTTCATTTATTACATTTTTAGGGTTCAATTTTCTATTTGTACGCAAAGTTCCAATCGAATGGGTTCTACATTCTAATAAATCATGTGCCAAACAAACCGACGTGTAGTAATTTCCTGTGACAAGTGTTGGACCACTATCTAATAAATTCGCAAGTGTAACTACCTTTTAGGCACAATTTTATCCCGAATTTGTGTCTTTTATAGGTGATGAATTTTTTCAAATTTAGACGGTTACGAAAAAAAACCAATGTTTCATCAATGCACGGAAACTATCCAGGTACAATATGCTACTGAAAGGGATCTTGAAATTTATTAACATGTGGTGTAATATTTGCAGTCGGTCTTCTGAAACTACAGAATATCACTAAAACGCAACATTTTTAGTAACAACTGAAAACGGCTGCGAGATATTATTTTTCCATGTTCGGGTATATCAAATGAAATCTTTTTCAAATTATCTCCTGTCACGCGGCTCCAATTTATTCCAGATAAATTTGAGGAAATTAATTCGCAATTCTCTTCATCTTCACTCACGTAATCTTGAAAATTTCGGATGACATCTTCGATAGCCTGATTGAGATTTGTGGAAGTTTCTCGAATATGTTGTTTGTCATGATTTGCGGAAAATGTTGAAGGTTTACATTCTGGGTAATATTTTGCATCATCTTTGGTTTCCTTCTGTTTCTTTTTGGGAGGCTGCTTGGCATTAGTTTCTGTATCAGTTTCGGACTCTAGTGACTTGGGTAAATACGCGTCTTCGCTCTCTTCAAACGGCCCTATCATATCTTCCCCATCAGACAAATATTCTTGCCATAATCGTTCTAACTCTTTCTGCTTTTGCTCTATGTCGTATTAGCTAGGTATACTGTTGTAAGCAAACACCTAACGTACTTGGAAGCAGTTACTATACTGAACTAACTTCAAACGATATACCTAGATACTGCAATGCATGCACGCAAGACTGTGCAAATTCTTACTTGCCGATTGTAGTGACACATTGGTCTTCCACGCACAAAAGAATGTGCAAGTTCTAACTTACAGATTGTGGTGACACATTGGTCTCCCGTGGCTATATATGTTTGAAAGAAACCCTATGGTTGCGTGACACCAACGTGTCACCACAACTTTTTTTCAATTTTTTCAAAAAATTATATTGTTTTTACAAAAAAAGGAATTAATTGTTGTACGAAATATAATTTTCGATACAAATTCGTAAAAAAATCTGGCTGGCCAGTGGGACCGAATTTTTCGGTTGTATGGTGGCACAATACGTGTTAAAATAAAGTTGTTCCACTATAACAAAACACTCTGTATAGTCGAAAATAATTTTAGGTTGTGCACAGTAATCAAACAAACAACTTTTGTATTTAATTTTTTTCCAAGCTGCTATAATAAAGACATTAAGAAACATAATCACACTATTATGTCACAATGTATAATATAATTTTTATACTTTGCGTTTATAAGGCTTTCCTTACGAAACGCGAATGACGTCATTTGGGTTTTATAATAATTTAAACATGCACGCAAAATTTTATTTTTAAAGGTTGGTACAATTGCACTTGAACTTATCAGTTGAACAGAAAATGTGAAATGTCAAATTAAACTAACCTACAAAATACGCTTTAATACCAACCCACCCAATATGAGAATGAAAATTATTAAAGTAAAATTTTAATTTTTGATAAATATAAACGCAAAGTATAAAAAATAGTATAAAGAATTCGTTTTTTAAGGCATTTATAGGCACTCGTGCTTTAAAACGTGCTTTAAAAAACTAATTCTTTAATATACTATTTTGAATTTTATAACTATTTCACTGGTTTCTTTATAGAATGGGAAAATAATAATGTATTTATACTTAATCAATATTAGTTAGTATATTATATATTTGTTTAATTTTCTTATATACAGGGTGTCCCGCAATAGGACATAATGTACAAATGTACATATCTTCAGTACGTGGCCTTTTTATAAGTCGAAAACTTACAATAAACATATGGCCTAAAATTAATCGCTATAAAGTTATTCGCATTTGAATGTCACCGTTACGCTCAAAGATCATAAACAAAAGATGCATTAGAGAGTGTTCAAACAAATTTAACTAAGTGTTTTGTTTATTATCTGTCATAAAATAAGTAGATATGCATTACATTTACGGGCTTTACTACGGAAATGTACGTGCAGTAGTTCAAGAATATCGTCGCCGATTTCCTGGCCGCAGATTACCAGATACCCGAGTTTTCAGCAATGTGCATCGTAGTATTAGAGAAACTGATAAAGTACCTCAATCAAAACGTGAACGACCACTGAGGAGAAACGTTAATTTAGAGGAAAATATTCTCAATAGAATTGAAAGAAGTCCCGCTACTAGTGTTAGACGGCTAGCAAATCAAATCGGTACTAACCGAATGCAAATATGGAGAGCCATTCACGATTTTGGCTTTGGTACAGGCTCTTCTACCAAATGATTACATTGCACGTGAACAGTTCTAATCAGGCCACGAACGTGCACAGCTAATCGAGGAAGTCATTTTGAAAACTTGAGATAGAAAAAGTGCCAATAACTTTGTAGCGATTAATTTTAGGTCATATGTTTATTGGAAGTTTTCGACTTAAAAAGAGGCCAGGAACATGTACTGAAGCTATGTACATCCTATTGCGAGACACCCTGTATAAGTTTAAAACTAATGCACTTCTTTTATAGTATGTTAGATACAAAATGCTACAAAAGTATACAAAAGCACAACGACTGTCAGCAAATTTAAACAACTCTATTGAATTCACCATTTAGTACCTCCAAATAGGGAGAAAAAAATGTTTTCAGAAAAATAAGCATTTTGCTCGGATGGTGCCTTTATTTTAAGATTAATATTTATCAGAACTCGTATCGTTTACTTACAGCTATCAGTAAATGTATTAATATTTTCTATTTACAGATAGGAGTATAAATTAACGGCGACTTCTTACATTCGAATTAAACGCATGTAAAACTTCTTCTGAGAACACTCTCAACCAAGCATATAGTTAACTAAACGTATGATTTGTATTAACACTTATTGACCCAAGTAAATTGACTAATTAAAGTACGACCTGCGTAGGTAAATCCAAATGTTTCTTATTTCGCGCCTTCCAGACGACGTCTTGTAGTGATCATTAAACCATTTCTGTCGTCTACTGCTGCCTTTGCGGGGCGAATTAACTAGCTTATTAAGAATGCCAATAAAACTATTAATTATCGTAGCGGGTGTTATATCTTGTGTAAGTGCAAGATATTGTGAAAATGTGAACGTTCGTAACAAGGTATCATCTTTCGAAGATCAATTACGGGGCTGCACGGTGATCGTTGGAAACTTAGAGATAGCGCTTATTGAACTGGAAACAACAGACAAATTCATTAATGTTACGTTTCCAGAACTCCAAGAAATTAAAGGATATTTGCTAATCTTTCGAGTATATGGATTAACTTCCCTAGGCCAGCTGTTCCCCAATTTAGCTATTATTCGAGGAATGAAATTGTTTAAAGGATATTCGTTCATACTATTCGATGTGACGCATTTGAAAGAGGTAAAAGATTTCTTTTTGTTAATTCTGTATCCCCTAATGACATCAGTAATAAGTAAAAACAAACATCAGTTACATTATCACGTCATAATCATTCTAGGATCATTAATCATAGTTCCTATTTTAATTTTGTTTCATACAATGTGTTAGTAAACTTTCGAACTCATCCGCTTTAATTAATTAAAAGTATTATAAGTTTTGGTTTCATTGTTTGAGAACTGCTAACTTTGGCACTTCCCCCCCATCCTGTTCGATGAGCATGCTAAATAAACCATAAGCCCAAAATTGCCATTTCAGGAGTTCACATTGGCAGCAAGTTTATATTCTTCCTATATTTGTGTTTGAAGATAATTAGCACACGTGTAAATTATGATAAAGTTCATCCATAAGATTCTGTCCGATATGGAATTAACTAAACTAAACCCAACATATATCTTGTTATATATTTTTGCTTTCACGTTAGAGGCAGCTGTTTATTATCTCGGTTGAGTTAAACGAAGATGCAAATAATGGGAATGTTTATTTAAATACATGCAAAACGATCAGCTTAATACTGGTACAGAATTATAGGGCTCTTGCTTGCTTGCTTGCTTTGACAGAGCGAGATCTAGGACGCGGTTTTCCAAGCATCTCTTTGCACTTAGGCCACATTTGGCCCATTGTACACCCTAACTAAGAATTTTGCCTATCTGGGGTAATTCCAACTCCAGTAGTGATTTTTAACGTGTCACACATCGCAGTGGCACGGAACCTACGGCTTTACTTCTTATCCGACAGAAGGCGCATTTTCAGATATTTCCCAGCTAGAAAAATCTCGTCGACCTCAGCCAAATTTGAACCCGCGTCCCTCGGATCTAAAGGCAAATACGCTAACCACTAGACCACCGAGGCCGGCATTATAGGGCTTTAGTAACATAAAAAGTAAGTACCGTACGGGTCAAATTTACTTGAAATCTTCAAACAGGGATTACCTGTTTTCACTACAGCAGCTCCCAAACTGTTAAAACTGTTTTAGTTTCGTGTTTAAACGAAATTAAAATTGTAATTAGAAAAATACTCGATTCACATCAAAAGCATAAGATATGACGCATGTATTTTATCTTAATGCGTACTAATTTTATTGGAATACATTTATTTTTCATACATAGTTCAATAAAACAATGAAAAAACATATTGCACGAACTCATTTAATAGTAATAAAGAAGAATAGAAGTGGGAACACTTGCTGTATATAGTAACTATAATACTAGGTAATAATAGGCTACGTTAAATCTATAAAACTAAATTAAAACCTATAAGTAGTCCTTCTGAAGTTATAAACTCTTAAAATAAATCAATAATAAAAAAATTGTTCTTAATTCATATAGGTAATAACAATTTTCCGCGAAGTCGTGTAGCAATTTTAAATCTAAATATTAGAATATAATTTGTTGTTCGATTTGTCCATTAAATTAGCATTAAGGCCCGGTTTTTCAATCGATGGTTAACTCTAACTAAAAGTTTATAACTATAGAAATAATCGTTGCAATAATGGTAACCGTGACTTTTAACCTTGAGAAAAACCGGGCCTTAGAGGAAGCTATTTCCAGGCAAACACAGAATAACATCTTTAATAACGCTTTCACTTATTGGCAAGGAATGTTAATAATGTGTATTTGTTCCTAATTAGAAGTAATTGTTATTAGCTAAAATGTAGTTTTAGTTAGTTGGCTTTAGTTCAGTTGTGGAGTGATACAAAATGCCTCAAAATAATAATCATTTGAAACACGAAGGTCGGGAATTGTTATTAAATACCTACAACTATTTTTTAAAGGAAAAAGAAAACGGCGGCCCTCTAACTTCCGTGTTTGCGGTGCAACAAAGGACGGCTGATGCATTAAATGTATCTACTAAAACTGTGTCAAGGGTGTGTGCTGCAAGAAGAGAAGGTAGTACCTAATTTGGAACCAGCTAAGAAGAATTACATTAAAAAAAAATCTGTAAATTTACCAGACACTACTAAACAGGGCATCCGTGATTTAATATACGATATGTACGCTAACAAACAACACATAACTGTCGATTCGCTTTTGGCAGATATTAAAACCAAACATATATGTGACATAGGAAGATCAACTTTGCATACCGTATTAAAGCATATGGGTTTCAAATTTAAAGCAACAAACAGTAGACATGCATTGTGCGAACAAAGTCACATTGTATCTTTGAGAAACGTATTTTTGCGAAACTATTTAAAGAATTTAAACTCTAATGATCCATGGCAGTTTGTTTTCCTCGACGACACATGGATTTTCAGCAAGGGGACTTCCAAAAGAAGCTGGCAGGACGACAGTGCAAAGTGTTTCAAACAACCTACAAAATCATCTTCTGGTAAGCGCTATATAATCGTCCATGCTGGAACTGAAAACGGTTTTGTCGAAGGGGCTAGCTTAATATTTGGCACAAAAGATAAATCAATGGATTATCATTACAATATGAACGCTGCATTGTTTGAACAGTGGTTGGAGGAATCGATTTTAAAGAAATTGGAGGCTCCATCAATTATGGTGCTGGATAATGCTTCCTATCATACCAGAAAAATCGAAAAAAATCCAGTAGCGACATGGAACGTACCCGAAATTAAAGAATGCCTAAAAAAGAAAAACGTGGCTTTTCAGCCAGATATGCGAAAGGCGGAACTGCTCGAACTTTCCCGTCAACATGAAACCACGGAAATGTACTTTATTGACGTATTAGCTAATTCATACGGTTATGCAGTTCTTCGCCTTCCTCCATACCCTTGTCATTTTAATTCAATTGAGCTGATATGGGGGATTCCGAAGAACGATTATGACAAAAATATTGCAAATATGTCCGGTAAAGAAGGAGATGTTTTAAAAACGTGGAACGAAGCTTTAAATAAAGTAACCCCCGAAATGTGGAGAAAGAGTGTGCAACACACCGAGAAAATAATTCAAAATACTCATCAACGCGAACAAATAATAGATGAAGTGCGACCGTTAATTTTTACAGTCAATACTGGCAGCGAAGATCAAGACGATTTTGGTTTTAGTGATAGTGCAAATGATAGTAACTTAACTACTTTAAGGACAATAGGGACCGCGGTGGTCTAGTGCGAGAACGCATTAGCCACTCGAGGTCACAGCAAATGCAGTCGCTCCGTTGGGGCGATCAAATCCCGACTGGGGCGACCGCATTTGCTTAGTTAAGTTTAGGATGCATGTTGCATGAATGTTTAGTGTGTAGGGGACGCCCGCACCCCCCTGAAGTAATGCGAAAGCGGTTCCGTGGGGAGGGGGGGGAACGGTAGTATGAATGAGTGAGAAAGTAAAAAAAAAAATTGAAGGACAATAAGAGTGAACAATTTTTCTATTATTAATTTATTTTAAGAGTTTATAATTTCAGAAGGACTATTTATAGGTTTTTTAATTTAGTTTTATAGATTTAACGTAGCCTATTATTACCTAGTATTATAGTTACTATATACAGCAAGTGTTCCCACTTCTATTCTTCTTTATTACTATTAAATGAGTTCGCGCAATATGTTTTTTCATTGTTTATTGAACCATGTATGAAAAATAAATGTATTCCAATAAAATTGGTACGCATTAAGATAAAATACATGCGTCATATCTTATGCTGTTGATATGGAATCAAGTATTTTTCTAATTACAATCTTAATTTCGTTTAAACACGAAACTAAAAAGTAAGTTTTAACAGTTTGGGAGCTGCTGTAGTGAAAGCAGATAATCCCTGGTTGAAGAGCTCAAGTAAATTTGACCCGTACGGTACTTACTTTTTATGTTACTAGAGCCCGATAATTCTGTACCATTGTTAAGCTGGTCGTTTTACCTGTATTTAAATAAACATTCGCATTATTTGCATCTTCGTTTAACTCAACCGAGATAATAAACAGCTGCCTCTAACGTGAAAGCAAAAATATATAACAAGATATATGTTGGGTTTGGTTTAGTTAATTCCATATCGGACTGAATCTTTTGGATTAACTATATTGGGGGTGTTTGCAAACTGTGGTTCTTATTGAAAGGAATATTTAAAAAAGTAACTAAAAAATTATGATTTCACTCATAAATTGTAAATACATCACTATAATCATATTCACGAACATTTTTGATGCTTCCGTTTGTAATGGATACACAATAAGAACTTTTTTGTGCAATTGTACGCGAAGTAAC
>JABXWE010019932.1:0-12833 GCA_014611495.1 Limonius californicus | reverse complement strand
AGCAGCGTACCGTCGTTCGAAAACGCTAGGATTACCAGGACATTTTTAACAATAAAGTTAGTAGAGATTAAGGTTTGACTTGCTTTGCTTGTTTATTTGAGTGCCCTGTAGTACGTTTTCCCTGTGCAGACATATTTATCGACCATTTTCCGGTGTTTGAATCGTGAAAGTGGCCATACATAATTCTGTAGAAAGGTTATTATAGTTGAGAAAATCAGAGTTTGAATTGGTGCCGTATCTCAACTGTAATACCCACTGTTGTTGATTGAATACCCTGTACAAGATTTGTCTTGATTCGTGGAGCAATTTCACGAAACGCCAAATTCTTGTGAGTCCCGTTAGTAAATTTTGAATTGCTTTGGAGCATTTCAAATAATTCAAAACTATCCACAGGTTCTGTCGCAGAGAATTTAATTTGTGCAAATCTGTGGGAGAAACATTAAGTCCGTTTTCTACTTAGCAAGACTGGAGAAAATTTAGTCAGCTAATTAGGAAATTTTCCGTGAACTCGAAATTTCAATATAAAAGCCAGATTATTATAATAGTGATAAACAGAGCAAAGTAAAGTTGAACTTATTTGTACTAAACCGAACTGTCACGAATCGCGTAGATTGAGTGAATTCCAGGAGCAATGATTTACTAATAAATCACCTGTTTGAATCTAGATTAACGTAAAGTTTTGCATTTATACATACAGATTGTGTATTCTGAAAGCTACGTGCAGCGATTGTCACACTGGGAAGCCTTGCCCGGAACCGGCCACCGTTGAGTTCATTAAAACTTATAGTCGTACACTGTAACGAGTATAATTCACGAACACTACTTCCGTATACCTTTTAACACCCACACAAGGGAATTTTGTTCTTGTTGGCCACTGCAACTCATATTAATTCAAGGGTTTGTGTTGATAATAGAGAGGTGCACGTGTCGGCCATCTTGTTGAACGCGAGTCATTCGACCGACCCGACCAGCTGTGAACAGGTCCAGTGACCCACGAGGAACGAGACATTCACGCCTACCCCACGGCCCAGTGGCGTATCCAGGATCGCACCCAGTCGAGATCCGTAGATTACCCCAGTGGCGTACCCAGGATTGATTTAATTGATTTAATTGTTTTACATAATAGAATTACGTTTATTTAATTAAGGAATGATCTGTACCTAGGGGTTAAACCAGTTTAATAAACCTTATTGTTTTTCAAGCCTATTCGTGTAATTGAATCCTGGACAACTCCAGAGTATACCCAGGTGAATAAATATTGGAACGTTTGCGTCTCGTATGAGCTACCAGGCGAATCGTTACAAGCGCAGCTATGAAAAAGAAGAACTTTCGCAAGGTACATTGAAAATAATTCACCAAAGGACTTGATAATATTGTACTCTATGTCTTTGCCATTCATGAAAACTACGAAATATTCATCCGCTGCACGAAAATCCACACTACTAGGTTTTCGCAAGGAATACGTACCATGCTGTACCCCAGATACGGAAAGACTATATAAATAATTTAAAAGACTGTAATCACAAACTGCTGCCATCGAGTGTTTGCAATCCTTAGATAGTGAGCCAAGGTACAGATGGCAATCTCCAACAAGTAATATGGAATTTAAACACTCAAACTGCAAAACCTGGACCTTACTGTGGAAGCTGATGCGTTCGTAGTCCCTCTGTAAAATACCATATAAAATATATTCCCTCCACTTTAAGCCGAATGTAACAAGATCTTGCTGAAATTCCAGAGTTTTCTCGCCCTCTCAGTACAAGAGAATTAACTACCGCAATTAGAGCCAAAAAATGTGGTAAAGCAGCTGGTTTGGATGGAATGTTTCCAAGTTCATAAAAACGTCAAGTGCTGCCACTCGAGAATGGCTATGCAGATTCTACTTAACTATTTTGGACACTGGAAAATCACCAAAACCTTTTAAACAAACAAAAGTAAGCGCAACACTGAAATCAGGTAAACGTACTACCTTTCCTGAGAGCTATCGATCAATATCTTTGCATAGTGTGTGCTATAAAATTCTAGAAAAGCTCATATAGAATCACTTAAACTTGATAGCTTATTCCGGTTTCCCTACTGAACAAGCAGATGTCAGACCAGAGCGAAGCTTCGAGGATCAGTTCCTTTCCTCTACTGCACATGTAGAGACAGGTTTCTAGAAGGGTTTAAGAACTTAAGCGGCATTTTATGATCTTACTGTAGACATGGTATGCTGTACAAAAAATGATCATAGCTTCAGTATGCAGACGATGTAGATATCCCAAAACAAGAAAACATAATCCAGTAGTGCAAGCAGCAATTCCTGTCGACTTAAATGATCTGGCTACCTACTCTCGCAAATGAAGTCCCAACACAAACAAAATAGAGGATTCCTGTTTCCATTTAAATAATAAACAATCAGAAGCTGTACTCTGTATACGTGTTGAAAGTAGACAACTCGTTCATAACCCTACATTTCGCTAAACCGGAAATAATGCTACCGACGCATAATAACATTGTTCAACAGCTAGCTGGAACTTCATAAGGAGCATCAGCTGAAATTCGACGGACTACTAATATGGGACAGGGATATTCCGCAGCAGAATACTGTGCCATATGGCTAAAAACCGCACCACTTCTAGAATCTATAGCCAGCTTAATATGAGCTTGCATCTCATCTCGGGAACAATAAGAACAACCTATTTACACTGTACTAAGTCATATACCTCTAGCACATTTGCGAAGAATGCAAAATCTAGGAAGTATGCTAAATTAATGTCAAACCCACAGCTCCCAATTCACGCGGATCTTGATTTAGTAAATAGGGCTCAGCTGAAATATCGACAGTCACCAGTAAAACTAGTAGCACAATTAACTAGGATGGAGTCTATTATCAAGCACTCCTGGGAAAAGGAATTGGTAATGCGCAGCTCCCCGACTGAGAAAGAAATAATTAATGACACAAGCGCGTGGCAACCTGGTTTCTAGCGATCACGTCGTCAACGGTGCCTGTTAAACTGCATTCGCACCGGGAATGGTAGCTGAGTGCTTCAACCGGTGGGGAGCTATACCATCTCCTGAATGCGACTGTGGAGCTCTCTTTCAAACCAAGCACCACATTGTCAATGATTGTGTATTTTGATCATTTCAAGGAACACCATCTGATATTTACCAAGCAACGCCAGAAGTATTCAAATGGATCGAAGATCTAGATATGAATCTTTCAGAACTTGCTACCGGTTGAATGTTGGGGCAATTGTATTCCATATGGCTGCATTACTTTGTATTTTATTTATTTTATACTCTTCTTCTTTCTTCTTTGATTTAGGCAAATTTCCTGTTCGTCCATTTTTTTTGCCTGGCTTCAGTTAATGTGGAGGTTGTCACTACATCGTTCTCTAGGACGCCCTACGCTTCTGCGGCCTACCGGTAGTTCGTCTCGTGCCATCTTAACAATCCTTTCATCGTTCATTCGGTTGAGGTGTTCATTCCGTTCTCTTTTTCTGTTTAATACCCATCATTGACATTGTCCACGTTGCATGTTCTTCTGATATTTTCGTTCCTTTCTCCGTCCAATAGTGTCTTCCCAACTATTCTGCGCAGCACTTTCAGCTTGGTTGTTTTCAATAATCGTTTGGTTTTAGATGTTACGGGCCGGATCTCCGCTGCGTACGTCTTTATAAGTCAAATTGCAGTTTTGTCAATTCTGCCCTTAGCTTATTTAATAGGTATAGAAGCCTTAGAAGGTCGTCCTCGTTCTCCGCTACTATAATACTGCTTCATCGGCATAACACAGGATTGTGATTTCACTGTCTCCCATTTTGTATCCTTTAACTTCCGTACTTTCTTTTTTGTTTCATGCTTGATTGTGTTGAACAGAAACGGCCTTAAGGAATCTCCCTGTCGGATGCCGTTGTCCACTGATATTGGTTCGGTGAGTTCCCCATCTATTTTGGTTTGGATTTTGTTTGCTTTATAGATGTTTTCAATTGTCTTGACTAGGTTGTACGGAATCTGTTTGTCGTACAGAAGGTGTATTACGACTTTTAGTTGTAAACGATCGAATGCTTTCACTAGGTCTATGCAACACCTGTATGCTGGTTTGTTGTATTCAATCGATTTTTCTGCTATTTGCCTTATATGGCATCCATACAGGATCTTCGCGACCTGAATCCTGGTTGTTCATCTGCCACAGAAATGGAGTCATTTATTTTGTTTGTTATGACCTTTGTGGTAAGTTTTAGGGTAGTGCTAAGGATATTCATCCCTCTGCGGTTTGTAGGTATCTTTTTGTCGCCCTTCTTGAACATGAGGACGTAGTGCTGGTCCGCCATTCGTCTGGAATTTTATACTTGGAGAATATTTTATTGATCGAGGTGGTTAATTGTTGAGTGAGGTTATCTCTACCGTACTTGAGTAGTTCGTTGGTGATATCGTCATGGCCTGGGGTTTTCCTATTATTTAGCGTTCTTAATGTTCTCTCTCTTAATGTTGTCTCTACCTGTGTTTCTTCGTTAATTACTATTTCTGGTACGTTTGGTTCAATTCCAGAATCTTCTTTTTTATAGAGTTCAGTTAGATATTTGACCCAGGTCTCTGTTTTTATTTGGTTGGTTTTGGATGAGTCATTTTCTCTTTCGTTTGTTGCCTGGTTAGTCGCCATATCTGTTTTTGCAGTGCATAGAAGTGGTTTTCCATTATATTGGAGAAAATTTCCTAGTATTCATTTTTTATTTGCCTCACCATCGTTCTGGTGTTGCTTCGGACTATCTTATACCGTTGGTGAGACTGTGGGGTTCCTAGTGTTCTGTATTTTAAATATGCTTTCTTTTTCTCTTGGCATGGTTCTTCTACTTCTTTACAAAGTAATGGGGTTTTGTTGGGTCCTCTCCTTCTCTTCTTTATGATTCTAATGCCTGTGCCGCTTTCTTAATGTTGTCCTTTAGTTTCTCCCAGCTGCTCTTAATATCTTCCTCCTCGTTTTTATTTATTTTCACCTTGAGTCTTTTTTGATAGAGATCTCTTTATAGTTGTATCTCATAGTAATTCGACGATTATTTTTGTATTTATGTTCTTGCTCCTGTTTTTTCAATGGTTTAAGTTTTATTTTTATTTTTCCGAGCAAGAGGTTGTGTTGTGTCTGCATTTGCAGAGTTTAATGTTTTTATGTCCAGTATTTGTTGCGGATGTATGTGTATATTGGTTACGATGTAATCGATTGTTGATTTTTGACCTCTAGTGTTGCATAATGTGTATTTATATTGATATTTGTGGTTGTAGAATGTGTTGTTAATCCTGAATTCATTGAAAGAGCAGAGGTTGATCATAAACTCTCCATTATTATTTATTACATTGTCATTGAACCGTTGCTTCACCACGGTACTATTGTATTGTGGGTCACCCATGTTCATTCTAACGATTAATATGCGTTGCGATACATGTATTCTTCTATGTGGTCTTTATATTTGTTTTGCATTGCTATCTCTTTCTTTTTCCAGTCCTGTATCATTTTTCTAGCGTATGTCGTCGTCTTTTGCTCAGTCCTATTCCGATGCAAGGTTTATGTTCTGTGAGAATATATTTGTGTCTCATCTACAAGTAGATTGCTAGCCTGGTTTGTAGATGGCCCTCCCCCTTTATTCGGGCTTGGGATCGGAAACAGTACCGCTGAGTTACTCAATTCACCCAGAAATGATGCAGGCGGAATTTTATGTTATACAATTATACATTTTATCAGTACAATTACTTTACGTTTTATATGTTATATTTAGTTAATTTAAACGGTACTTTCAAAACGTCGTATAGCAATTAGTGCATTTACCTACAGATCCAAGGGACCTGGGTTCGATCCTGGCTGAAGTCGGAGAGATTTTTCCAGCGGGAAAAAATGTGAAAATGGGCCTGTCGGTGGATAAGAAGTAAACCTACTTAAAAAATCACTACTGGGGAAATCTTCAACTTCTAACTAAAATCGAATGTTGCTTCCTGTGGTTAGGCTGGCTCAGCGGTTAGAGAGTTAGGCTTTGACTATAATAGTACAAATTCCATTCGTCTTGCTTTAGGGGTCTGAAAATTATTGCAATTCCCCGTGTGGTCTTTACTGAGTCGTCGATTTTAACTTGTTTATAGGGATCACATTAATGGCAGCTCCACTGTTCCCGCCGTACTAGAGGAGTAAGAAGCTTCTACACGCACATACACACACACATACACCATACAACAGACATGTCAAGCACGAATACGCACCAACAATGTCACCCATAGGATTGAGCGTTGTTGTGCAAAAGCACAGTCCAGCTTACTTTTACCTCACACCTCCTTGGTACTGCGCGAGTGGTAGAAACCAGAATCACGATAATAATAATAATAATGGCGACTCTCAATTGTACATATAAAAAAGTTCTATATTTAAAAAAACTTTAGGATTTATAATTGCTTTGGTAATCGATAATTGGTCCTAAAATACTTTCGTTTTTGATACCGCTACCATCTAAAAATGTATATGTGAAAATTCCAACCAATCTATAACTGTTTCTTTTAATATTTTCAGGCTATAACAGTAGGTGGTGCGATTTACGACTCTGAATGGTATTCCAATCACTTTTCTACGCTAAGAAAGCCAGTAACATTGTTAATTCAAAAGTCGCAACAACCGGTTGTTTTTACAGCTGGAGGATTATTTGAAATTAATAGTAGAACCGTTCTAACCGTAGGCGCCATTACAGTAGTATACGTACAGCAATGAATTGAGTTATATATTTTTTATGATTTGTGTTGTTACACATAATAGTTTTGTTTTAAAGAATAATTTATATTACAGGTACTGCGAATGTCATGGTCGGCTTGTACAGTAATGATGCGTTTAAATATGAAGAAATAGAAGATTTGTCTGAAGAAGCGACACTCAGCGGGAAACTTGCACGTTGCAACTAATCAAGCATCTGTATTAATCTATTTTACATTAAGATAGTATAATTGTACCTTGTAGCAAGTCACAAAAGCAAATAAAATATCACTAATGCATACTGCTTTAAAATCAATTCGTTAGTTGTTTGTGCCATCGCTATTGCCGAACCTGCTTCGTTGAAAAACGAAATTGATGACGTTAGTACTATTCAATGCTGAACATTCAGCCTGTTAATTTGAAATCATACATTTATTGTATCTCTGGAAGTAAAATATGAACTCAGTATTTTCAGAAAACATTGCTACAACATGGTGGCGGAATCATCATGACTTATAACGTAACTTTCCCAAGTCAGCCCCTTAGTTTCTAGGTACCTCAACAAAACATTTTAAATGGTAACCCCCATTTTGTGACGCCTCATTGACAAGCTGCGAGAAAATGCTAATCAATAGTAGTAAACAATTTTTCTGAGCCAATTATTTGGATTAAAATTTCCGAATAGTAGTTTAAATATTTTAAAATGGTTTCCACTATTCTCTAGGCAATAGTAAATTCTCAAATTCTCTCAAAATATTTTAGAAGGTTTGGTGCGCAATAGCTCGGAATTCCCAAACTATTCCTTGTGGCAGTTGTACCATATGTTTCATAGACAACAAATTTTTAGTGGCCTCATAGAAAGAAGACTAATGGGGTGAAAATCTGAAGATCCTGGGGTCCATTCTATGTTTCTGCAACGACTTGGGAAAAAAAAGTAATTTTTTAATACAACAACAAATCAAAACTATACACGTAAAGTAATATATCGTATATATTGTTTCTAGGAGCTGATCTGATGACGAAAACCTGAGAGAGTCGGCCGACTGTCATTGTCCTGGAAACTTCAGTTGATTAGCAGGTCTCCACGCCGTATCTTCTTAAGTTGTTTGAAGGCTGGTACTTCGCTCAATATTTCGGCTTATAGTTTGGATGAACTACCAGGCGGTCCTGGTGTTGTAAAGCACGTTGGTGAATCGTTTCTTTTACCAATTGTATTTTTAGGTCAACATTTAGTGTTTGGTTGTTTACATACCGTGGTGCGTTAGCCTGCCGAAGGACTTTAGACTTGAATCCCTGGATAATCTTTAAGTTGGACATAGTAGAACAACCCCATAATTACAGTTTATGTTCCATGGAGTGGGGAGGTTTTCTTCCAATTAGCCAACTGATATTTATTATTTTAAGTCCTTTTCTTTCCTTTTTTGTAATATGCGGTTTCAATGATAGTTTGCTATCCAGATATAATCCCAGCTAATGAACTTCTTTGGCATGTGGTACCTATTCCGACGTTGTTGGTATAAACCGGCGTCCACCATTGTGTTCTTAATATAAAGGACACATGAACTGATTTGCTTTCATTCACCTCAATTCTTCACAAGCTTAGCCATTCTTTTAACTTATTAATGTAATTATGTAGCTGGTCTGAAGCGGTAGCCGGATCTTCATTTATTATTACAATTGCTGTATCGTCTGCGAACGTTTCTACTATAACATTTGGAGTTACAAGCAACTCTTCTGTATATATTAGTTATAAAATCCTGCATAACTCGTTCCCTTGTGGAACACCTGAAGTATTGTGGTATATTTGTGATATTTCGTCCTCATGTTTGACTCGATACGAGCGAGATGATAAGTACGATTTCAGAAGTTAGAAATAATGATGCGATAAAGTTTGCTAAATTTTTAATATAACTCCTTCATGTCATACTTTATCAAAGGCTTGTTTGACATCTTGTAACGCCTAGTCGAATAGATGGCGATAAAGTCTGTTATACTAAATAGAAGCGATACAACCGAAACTACCATTTACGATGCAAGGTCCAGGTGTCAAGGACAAGGGTCGACCAGCTACAGTCGAAGAAGGGGGGGTTTGATAAGCCTAGGCGCCACCTGTTTAAAATATGCTTCGTCCTTGAAAATAACACGAGGTAAACAGGAACCTTCCTGGAGTTCTACCTACCTTGCTTCGCTAATTGCTCAATTTGTCACCAAAGTAAATTATTTTAAACCAAGACACAATAAAACAAAACAATAAATTACAAAATTTCATGTTATAAAAAGAAACACGCAAATAAACCTTTTTGACATATCGTCACATGAAATTAAAGTAGATATTCAATAAGGATATATAAAGATGTAACAGGAATTAACCAATCATGGCTAACAGTGCCTTCCGTTAAACAAATTAATAAAACAAAATTCTTGAATATATAGGGAACGGAATAATGCGAAATTATTACCAGACTACGAAGCCTTTATTCCGCTTCCAACCATAATGATATTCGCGACCAACCCCGCTAAGTATTTTTAAGTTTCTCGAGGCCTCCCCAGCCTATTCGCCTAAATAATTTCAATAGTCTTAGAAGTGAAACAAGAGAAATTGGATTTTCTATGCTTACCAAAAGATGTTAACTGGCGAAAGAACTCTCTCAAAAGAATTGCACTCAGATTGGGATCAACTCGCCGGGAACTCACATCACACTATCGATGCCTAAGAACCTCCCAAATGTGTCTTGAAAATTCAAATCGGAAAACTTCCCCAGTCTTAAAACGACTTCCAAATTAACTCAAAACACGTGCACCTTCTTTGAGAACTCGTACAGTTCTATGTCAAACGGAAAACCCAAAATGTACCATTTCCTGAACCGGAAATACACGAGTAGATGACACGAAACTTCCACAAGGCCAATTCTGAATTAGTTAAAAGCTTAAATATGCAATCCAAAGTGCTGTATTGAAAATTTAAATACCAATCAACCAGGCGCAAGAAATCGCACGTTACAATCTAAGAAGGGTGCCGAGCAAAACCTTTGTTTCTTCAAAAGTCTTATATGTGGCGCGTGTGAGTCGATGGCACTGTTGGATAGTGGAATGGCAGCATGGTTTGGTAGGTACTCTGCTTCGTTTGTCATTTTCGGTCATTCTTCTGAGTAACAGCTTTTCCAAAAGTTTTCAACAATTCTGATAAGAGGCGTATAGGCGATATAATGTTAGCTCTGTAGGGAACTTTCTGGTTTTAATATTAAGATAATGTGTACATACTTCAGTTGAGTAAGGAAATTTCAATATTCAACTAATAAATATTAAACATCAAGTGAATCAAACATACGTTTACTCACGAAAAGATGTTGAGATCACGAGCACGCAGTGCGAGTGAGATCATTTCTTTGAGTGAATAAATATGTTTGATTCACATGGTGTTTATATGTTTTTATTCCATTTTGACGGATTTTATGAATTAAATTCAAATTGGAATTAAAAAAAATTCAATCGAGAAATCGTGTAGACTGCGAAACTAATTTTCACACCTTAACAACCAGTTGTTTACATTGTTCTAAAGTTGTGACGTTTTCGGATTTTGTGTGTTTGCGAGACAAAAATGTCTGGAATTTTAGAAGTTCAAGATGAAAACGAAGTTATTGTACCCTCAGCAGTCTTGGACGAAGCTTTGGAAGCTATGAATAAAGTGGTGCCAGCAAAATCCAAGCATTCATATGAAAAAAAAGTATACGAATTTCTGTGAGTGGAAGAAGAGAAAACATGCAAAAGGAGTAAACGAAAAAATTATTTTGGCTTATATTTCGGAACGGTCTAAAAATGCTAAATCGTCATCACTGTAGTCGTATTATTCCCAACTGAAGAAAATGTTATCTGTGAAGGAAAATATTGATATAAGCAGGTTTGTGATATCACAATGATTATTATTTATGAAGTTTAAACTATTCATTGTTACAGATTTCATCAAGTGTCAGCTTTCCTAAAACAACAGTCTGTAGGGCACAGGCCAAAGAAATCCAAAGTGTTCACACTCGAAGAAATGGAGAGGTTCTTAGATAATGCTTCTGATGATGAATATTTATTGCAAAAAGTAATTTTTATCGTGGGAATTTTTGGAGGATGAATTGGTGAACTGGTGGCCATGTCAGTCGATGATGTAGAAGACAGGGGTAGCGTACTTGTAGTTCAAATTCCGGACACGAAGACTCATAAACCCGGAACATTTACCATCATCAATGGAAGTAACTCTGTTTCTGCTATTGACGTTTTTCGAAAGTAAAGAAAATTACGGCCTGAAAAGATATCACATAAACGATTGTTCATCAAATACAAGAACAAAAAATGCACGGTACAACCCGTAGGAGTGAACAGTTTTTCAACAATTCCTAGAAAAATTGCACAATTTCTAGGCCTTTCAAATCCACTAGAATACACGGGTCATAGTTTTAGGCGTTCAAGTGCAACTCTACTAGCAGACTCTGGGGCAGATTTAGCAGTTGTAAAGAGACACGGCGGTTGGCGTTCGAATAATGTCGTCGAAGGATACATAGAGGATTCTCTGAACAATAAAATCGAAATTTCGAGAAGAATCATTGAGCAATCATCAACAATCATTAATAATAGATCTGCCTTGACTTCCGCAGCAAGCTCCTCTGCATCAAATTCCGTGTCAAACCAAGAAACTAATCAAGACATTAATTTGCCTCTTCATCCACAATTTGATGTAAAATTTAGTAATTTGAATAATTGCAACTTTTATATTTCATCTTACAAAGGCGAAAACTAATATTCAATGTTAATATTTTTGTAAAATAAGTAAATAAATAGAAATAAACAAAAATCTGTTCGTTTTTGAAATTTTTAAAATGGTTTGATTTCACTAGTGAATTCAAACGCTTTGATTTCACTAGTGAATCATAAACTCTTTATGACGGTTACTATGGAGTTAATAAAGTCAATTTAAATTGTCAAAATGGAATAAAAATATTAAAAAATGTGTCTATACCAAAACACAATGAATTAAGTAAATAATCCCCGGAGGCAGAATTACTGCTGCTTAATCTGCTTAATACAGTGCTGGAAGCCGCCCATCAGAGTTTAGCCAAGTTTACAGGAACACGCAGGAATCCTTCGGAAACAAAGCTTTAGCTCTAGCGGCTACTTTAAAATTACCTGTGGTTCGAGCTCAACCTGAAGCTAGGCATTATTAGTTTCACAGAAACTGAATAACTACCAGTAAAGCATTTTACCTCTAGTTTCTCATGCTGCCGTCATATTTAAGATATATGTACAGTGTATTTGTGTAAACGTTCTAAGGTACCATCACTTCATAATACAGACCCACTTTAACATAAAAATTTACTGTGGTTTTTTCATAATTCTATTTTCAGAACATATATTGCTGTGTTATATGAACTTACATTTACATAATCTATTAGAAAATTAACTAAAAAGATAACTTAAAGCTATTTTATGCTTTAAACCTGAAAAATAAACTGTTAAAACCAAGTAAAGGTCATGTTCAATTAGTATTTGTCATCTCCGTTGATTTTGTTTGGGTTGATCTGGTGTCTAGCCTTTGATTTTCTGTTTCCTGTTGCTTGTTCGTTGTCCTAATAATCGTATGAAGGTATTTGAGTCACGAAAGAAAGATATAAGTACCGAAGAACTAAAAATACTCAGAGGCGTTAGACAAGGTTGTGTCCTGTCCAGTCTATTATTTAACATATACTCTGAACACATATTTGAAGAACTTAGCATGATATAAAAATTGCAACTATTGCATAGAAAATGGGAGTATTTATGGTTCAATGCAAGATTTTGCAGGAACTTTGGAACTGAAAAAGGCTCGCCGTCAGTCGCTTGCGATATTTAATTTCTTAGAACAGATCTACGCAACCAGTGGCGTCGTAGTTTACAATTTAATACAAATTACTTAACCAAAAGAAGAAAGAACAACTGGTGACTGAAGATCGCTTTACGTCGTATTTTAAAAAAAAGGTTCAGCACTTAAAGCTTGAAGATTAACTCTGAAAAAGGTTTTACCACACAATTAGAATTTCTCCTACCTTAGTGTTGTTCGGTAGGAAGCAGAGAGAGGCACCACCACTGGGATGTTCCTAAGATCTTCGGG